>VZSF01001519.1:268-36004 GCA_013398295.1 Chionis minor
AAAATGCTAAGTGAAGATTATTTTTTGTTTTGTTTTTACACTTTATAGTACATAAAAACTTCAAAAATACATGAGCTTGATAAAATATACATGCTTAGTCATTTTGCATCTAGCTGAAACTATAAAGTTGAACCTTTACAAGTGTCTTATTTCACCTACAGCAAACATATTTACACAAAAGCCACCAGAACAAGTACCACTAAAAGAACTGGCTGTAAAAAATATTATTGCGGTATACTACAAATGTAACCTTTTTATATGAGCTACAAAAAGCAGCATCTTTGTTTACAGAGTTCAGTGCAATTCTTTACCTTAAAAAAAAAAATCCTATAAATTAATAAGGAAACCATCAGTATTACAGAGGAAAGAATACACTTTACATACCCCGGCCACTCCCCCCAGTCCTCTGTATTGCTTCAATTCCCAATGGATTTTGCTTCTCTCTCTCATCCGAGCACCTCTTTCCCAACACCACAAAAAGATGGAAGTCAGAGTGACGTTTCTTCCCTCTTCCCTCTCTCGGGAGAAGCCCAGCTTGGAAATCACCAACCCAAGCGAGACGCTCTCTCCGGTCCGGGATATCCGGCAGGCGTCAAGGTGCGGTCCTTGTGCCGGAGAATGCTAACGCAGGATGGAGAAGGACACGTGCACGGCTCCTCTCTTTGACTTTACAAGATTTTGCTTCCACCTTCACTGCTCACGTCGAGGGGAAAAAAAACCCACCCAAGGAGGCAGCGACACGGTGCCAAGGAACCTCCTGTAATGCCTGAAAACCGGTACTGGCCCAGCAGAGCAAGAGCGGGGCTGCCCTTCCACAGGTCTCCCCGCCAGGATCGGCTGTCCATTACTGAGTGTTTTATCACCGATTACAAGCCGGATTCAATCATGCTGACTGTTTTAATTAGATGACCCCATTAAAAGAATTTTTAGAGACCTATTAGTGTGTATGAAATCTCATCGATCATATACAAGGCAGCAGAAGGAAGATGACCAAGCGTAAGGATCCAGAGAAAAGAAAAAAAAAAAAAAATAGCCTTTCCAAGCATCTCGCTGGTCTACACGTGAAATGATTCTTCAAGGATACAGTGCCACTACGTGCATGGAGGTGTCAGGGGACGCAAGACGGTCCCTGGTGGTGGTTATACACAACGCTTACGAGCCGACCTGCCACCTGCTGCCACCCAGCCCCTCCGGCCTCCGGCTTCTTTGGCTGCGAAAGAGTGAAAAGGAAATTCTCAGGTCTCACCCGCCAGCTGGATCAACTTCAACCCCTTCTTCCCAAAATGCAAAATATTCTCCTTCCTCCAAGGTTCCTTCATTTTTGTCCTTCATGTGCCGTGACTGGGTGGATGCTGCAAGTCCTGTCCTGAGAAAATGGGGTGCAGCAAAGGGTGAAGATGTAACGCCGTGGCGGCCGCGGCCGCAGCAGGTCTCGGGGCAAGAAGGGTCGGATAAAGAGCGTGAGGAACCGGATGAAAAGTAAAGGGGCCTGGATGGATAGCCGATGCCGGAATGATGTGGATGGGGTGGCTGGCTAGAAAGGTAGCAGGGTGCCCTGGAATAATCGAGTGGGTCAAGTGGGATAACGAGATGGGGGTCAAGTGGGGCTGGGGTATATGGTGAACCTGAGCGAGGGGCTGGGGGTGGGGGTGAGGGTGAATGCCAATGGCGGCGGCGGCGGCAGCGGCGTGGTGCTGCAGGATGGCGTGCTGCACCGTGGTGATGGAGGTCGCGGTGGCTGCCGCCGGCTGCTGAATGTGGATGGGCTGCAGGGCAGGCGCCGCCGGCGCCAGGGCAGCCGAGGCAGGAAATGCCTTGACCTGCTTTGCCAGAAGCTGCTGCTGAATGTGCTGCTGCGCAGCTTGCTGCAGCTTGCTGTACTTCTCCATCTCTTCCGGGGTAAAAGTGATTGGCTGGCTCTCGAGCGGTGCTAGAGAGGAGTCTTCTCCTCCTTCCTGATCCCCTTCGATGCTCGGCTCCCCGCTCTGGGGCACGTAGCCAGGAAAGTGCTCGACATCTGGAACTAAGGGCATCATACTGGTTTCCACTGGGACTGGCTGGTTGCCCCCGTCCATAGGTTCTAGCCCGTCGCCATCGCTCGGATCCGAGAGGAAGTTGTGTGGCATGACCAGATCTCCAGAACCAAAGCACTCGGGGAGCGTCGGTGCTTCCAGGGGAATGGACGGCATTTCCACAGTAGGTTCCTCGCGTTTCTGCTCGTCCAGAGGTTTGTCCTGAATTACCATCACCACTTCTTCCAGGAGAGACTGGCCAGCCAGCTGCGCCTCTTCAATGCCTTGGGAAACATCCTCAGAATCCGACAGCTCTTGGTCCTCCCCCCTCTCCAAGCCAGACTCTTCGTATCTTTTGGCATTTGGTTTTCGAACGGTTGGCAGTTTCCCAATTAAGGGGAGAACTGGTTTGTTGCCCAAGGAAGGAGGAAGTTTGGGGCCAAAGTAACCCTGGGGAGGATCTTTGAGCTTTATGCCCACCTTGTTTGTCCCTGCCAGCATCTCTTCAGCAACACAGGGCTTCTTCTCCACCTTCCTGGACTGAACCTTTTCCAGGAGAAGTTTTGCAGTGACGGAGTTCCTCTCCTCTGGACTGCAGTCACCTTCCGAGGCCCGCCCCGTGCCAGAGCCGCTGCTGTTTTGGGAGAGGGAGCCAGATCCTTTCAGATCCTCTCCTTTGCCATCCTCTTTCTTCAGTGATGATCCTTCGCCTCGGCCTGCCCGGAAGTAGTGAGGAGACTGCGAGCGATAGATTTTGGACCGGATGAAGTCCCTTCTCCCGGATCTCCTCTCTTCGGGGCTCTCGTGGCCTCGAGAGCCCTTTCGCGAGAGAGACCTCTGCGAGTGGCTCCTCGTACTGCGGCTGCGATCCCTGCTATAGCTGCGGCTCCGTTTCCAGCTGCGACCCGTTACGCTGCGGCTTCTCCTCTTGCTTCGACTGCGGCTGCAGCTGCTGCTGCGTGTTCTGCCCCGGCTCCTCGTTCTTGACCTGCTTCGAGGGTGGGTTCGGCTCCTGCTTCGACTCCTCGACCTGCTCCTGCTTGAGCTGTAGTCATCTTCAGAAGAGGAGTATTTGCGCCGCTTTGATCTGTGATTTGAGCCGTTGTAGTCAGAGTCGTCCTCCGAGTCGTGGGACCGCTTTGAATGGCACCTTGACTGGTCACTGTAATCGCTGTAGCTGTCATCTGAGTAACTTCTCCGACGGCTGTACCGGCTGTGGTCCGAGGAAGCATCAGAGCTGGTGGAATAGGACCTGCGAGAGGAATGCCTCCACCCCGACCTGGAGCGGCTCCTGGAGTGGTCGCTGCCGGAGTCATAGTCGTCGCTGTACTGCGAGGGGGATTTCTGCCGGCAGTGCTTCCGGTGAGAGCCCTCGTCGCTGTCGTAGTCCCCGCTGCTCTGCCGGCTCCTGCGGTTGGTCCTGCCCAGGGAAGGAGCCGAACACCGTCTCCTGGAAGCAGATAACTGCTGCAGCTCAGCTTTGTGTTTTTTGCCGCCGTGCTCTTGGCAGGAGTTACCACCGTCGTCTTTTTTAACGCTGCTTCCCTCTTCAGCAGACAGAGACTTCCTCTGGGACTCCTGAGCGCACCACTTCTTCTTCTGGAAACGGCTACAGTCTTCAGACAATTCAGTTTTTAGCGCCTGTTCCAATTCGGTAGAAAGAGAGGATTTGCCTTTTTTGTGCCTGTTTCTTTTCCGTTTCTTGGGTTTCTCTTCCCCCAGGTCAGTTTTTTGGCTCTTCTCGTCACCTTCCTCCTTGTGTTTACGTTTGTGTTTGCTGGACTTTTTGTGCTTCTTTTTCTTTTTGTGTTTATGGGATCTTCCAGATTTAGTCTTGCCCATTATGCTTTTACTACTCTCCTCTCCCTCTTCCTTACTGACGCTCGTCAAACTGGACTCCTGCTTGTTCTGGGAGCCACAGGTGGACAGAGATTTGCCTTCGATTTTTAAAGCAGAACTGTTTGCCGCGCTTTCTGCCTCCTTGGATTTGCTTATCTCACCGGAATCTGCGCTCTGAATGTTGTCCTTACAAAGACCCCCCAGCTCCTTAGACTTCTCTGCCCCTTTGCCTTTAGCATCTTTGTTGCGGGAGAGCTTGAAATCAAAATACAGGGGGTTACAGCTGTACGAAACGGATGGTTCTGCTTTGGTAAATATGAGAAGCTCTGAAGGCCACTGGAGAGTCGTGCTCTCATCTTTACTCAGAACGGGGAAAAAAGGTCCTGTTGGATGCTTTGGTCCTTCAGTGACATCTTTACAGCTTGGGACAGGCTGAGGGACTTCTTTAGTAGTGTCTGGCTCGGGGAGACTGCTCTCGGTAAGATTCTTGCTCTCCTGCGTACTCGCATTTCCTGGGACTTCCTTTAGTTCTGTTTTGCCCTGCTGAGCCGCAGTTTCAGTCGTACTCTGCTCCTTCTGCTGCCCTGTGCTCTCCACAGTCTTCTCTAGGTGCTTGCCAGGTTTGGGTTTCGGAGAACCACCCTTTTTTACTTCATGCGTGGTTTTTTTGTTCACATTTTCAGCTTCCATTTGTTCAGTAGACTTCATGAAAAGCAGGAATTGGAAATTAGGCTTTACTTTACAATGGGCTGGGGGAATATAGTGGTAGTATTCTGGTTCAACTGCTGTGGGTCCATCTTCTCGTCTCATCTTTTTTAGTTTAGATAAAGTAGTCGCTAGGGACCCGCTATCTTTGTCATGTTGGTCATCTTCCTCTGCCTTGCCATCAGAATTAGTCGTGCTTTCACCCTCACCGGACTTCTGCAGGCTCCCTGCATCTGAGGACCCTCTCTCATCAGCTTTTCCTCC
The DNA here is from genome assembly GCA_013398295.1 of Chionis minor. Taxonomy (NCBI): domain Eukaryota; kingdom Metazoa; phylum Chordata; class Aves; order Charadriiformes; family Chionidae; genus Chionis; species Chionis minor. The sequence goes on from VZSF01001519.1 coordinate 5,089, forward strand.
ATCTGCAGAACTTGATTCTTCCACGTGGTCCTTGAAAACGGAAGCTATGGTCTCCAGCTTTACCGGAGTCTTCTTGGCAAACGAAAACGACACGCCTATCTTCTGCAGCGGAGTTCCCAAAGTACTCCTAATGCCAAAGCTGACGGCTTGCGCTGTCTGGATGGGCATTTGGTTCGGAGTAACAGTGCCACCAACTTGTCCAGTGTTTAGGAAACCTCTGTCCATAGTCATCTCTGCAGCTTGGCCAGTCGTCTGGAGGAAAGAGCTGCTGTTGGCTGCAGAATCGTCATCCTCTCCACCTTCCTCATCCACGGCCACCGTGGTGGTTCTGAACATGGGGCCGCTTCCCGGAGCGCTGTACGGACAAGTTAAAACAGAGAAAACAGCTGACTGCCATTCCTATATCTCCGCAGCTGGATTCATGCCTCATCTAAAACAGCCTGTTACACATTCCAAGTACTCTTGTACCCAGAAATATGCATTAAAATTAAATTATACAGCCACTTTGTTTTTTTAATAATATTAAATAACGGAAGAAAACTAGTACTGCTGCATAAAGCAATTGGGGGGTGCTCTGGATTACCATTTTAGCAAGTTCGCTCCTACCGAAACCAGAGCGTGAGGCCAAACTCAGGTGTGTTTTGCCCTCAAAACTTGCACGGGATTACAGGAACAAGAACGTCAGCGCAGCAAGGGGCCACGGTCCCAAGCAGGACTCCCACACACGGGCTCCCAGGACGCACGGGGATCACCCGTACTCACCATTCCGGCTGCCTCCTCTGTTCAGCCAGTTCGTGTAGACGCCGGAGGGCTTTCTCCTGCTTCCTTTCATCTTTACGTGACCTCGAAGAGACGTTGCGAGCAAATTCCCTTTGCTTGAGATCTTTCAACCTCTGAGGCAAAAGAAAGCAGGGACAAATTAGGCAAAAGTGGTTTGTGGGGTTCAGCATCCAAAAGCGTCTCTGCTGTAGCGCTGGAAAATAGGCTGTACCGCCCCTTCCCGGGAATGTTTATTGAGCCAGGATGGAGCAAGAGCATCTTAGCTCAACAAAGCAAAGGGAGCACACTGCCATCCTCCCCGTGGCTAAATGAGAAGACAACTGTTGATCACTTTTGGCTATGACTTCAAGTCGGTGTATATGCATTTCCAATCAACATCCCATGTTTTCTTTAGCACGTACAATAAAGCTGGTTTCAAAGCAACAAGCAAATTCTGGAAGGAAAAGGGGGGGGGGGGGGGGGNTGGGGGGGGGGGGGCGGAAATAAAATAGACTGTTTACTTTGCTGCTCTTGCAGGGTGCAAATGTAGTTGACAAACAGTGCATGACAATTCTTAATAGCATGGGCCAAAGAACAGAAAGGGATTAGCTGGTGCAAAAGAGTTACCCAGGTATTACATCTTACAAAAGCAATGTACAAATTACATTGGAGAAGGTGCCAAAAAATCCCATGCAAATGATTCCAGTAAGCAAATAAATAATACAACATACACCACAAACAGTTACTTGCTGTCCTGACAGTAGTTCTGAGACAGTCTCCCAAGAAACAAACTGCTCTAAAATGCAGCAGGGTATTTTGGGGTTTAATGCTTTAGAGGGCAGAAACACTCAGGTTCCCCAAAAATCTTATCGTACGAGGAAGTAAACCCGAACCCAAGGAATTTCAAACATCGTAACGTCACTGAGGAAATCTAGGTATCCAATTCTAACAGAAATCAAACATCCAAGACTGGACAGAACATTTTTGAAAGCTCTTGTCTCAAAGCACTAGGAAAAGAGGCTGCCGTTTTTCCTTTGAATACATGTGAAAATTCACAAGGCATTTTTTAGAGTGCTATACAGAAGCTGAAGTAACAGAAAGCAGCAAAGAAAGACCTCTACCATTCTAAAGGATTAATTTTTCTTTTTTGGTGCACAATTTAAAACCCTTTCAAAGGGCCCAGTTCCAGAAGGCATCGCGTAGCCAGCTTTGGAACAAGTTTCATGTTTTTCAGGCACTCCGTGAAGGGCCTGAAGGACTAACAGTGCTCAAAGCAGTAGCCACTTGAGAAAAATTCTCGTACAAGATGTACAAATCGGTGGTGAATTCTCAATATACCTCCTGGCTGGCTGACTCTGCCTCTTTAATGGAGCAGAGTCAGACAGGCACACACAGAAACAGCGGATCTGAAAACTAACCCAGAGTTCAGATTAGAAGAATTAAGTTGGCCCAATGTAAAGAGAACATTGCTTTGTGAAACAGGGGAAGATTTGACAAGACAGAGGATTCTCTTACCTAATTGTGTTTACTAAATGTGGTTGAGCGTTACCAAAATCAGAGGGGAGGACACACAAAAATAATTAAAAAAAAAAATACAGCTATAGACACTAGTAGAAAGAAACTCACTCTTGTGATCTGGACTCCAAAATTAGAAGGGTTTGCTTTCAATACATCAGCTGAAAATGTCACATCACAAAGAAAAAAAGAAAGTAAAAATATAACAAGAGTGGAAGAGAGGGGGAAATAAAAAATAAAAAGTAAGCATTACTACACAGGCTCTATGTGTGTCTGCGGGCTATTCTACGGAGAAGGAGCCGAGCCAGCGAAGCTACGGGACCGGGCTACGGGAGCGTGGGGCAGAAGGTGGGGGAAAAACCACACGTACACGCACAGACACAGCAACGATCCCACCTGGAACAACAGAGCTACTTTCACCAGGACAAGTAAAGGGCTCACAGGTTTTGTGGTGTATGTTAAATGTTGAATAGTACATTGTGGTTTTTTTTTTCCCCCAAGAGGGAAGACAGCAAAAATGGACTGAGCAATGCTATCAGCTTTTTCATGCTGATTTAAAAAGCGTATCTAAAAGGCTCCAGGAAGCTAAAGTCACCAGCAGCTGACAAAACTATTTAATGGGGGTGTGATGCCAAGTCTCTAGATCACTCATCCATTTGGAAAAAAAATATGACCCAGCTATTTACAACAGAAATGAACTGTGACCTTTTACTTTAAAGAGGAAGGTGCAATGGTGCACTGGGAAACCCACCTCCACCCCCCAGCCACAGCTTTAAACATCTCCCTGGGAAGTAAAACAGGCTCCAAGTCAGTTGGTAAGGCTCCCACAAGGCAATCCTGCCTTCATTACAGCAGACAGTTTTAATGAAAACACAATTAAACCTCCATTTCCTTAAATGCTGACCTTTTTGTGTCTCTGCCCTCCCAAACCTCCCACCCTCCTCCAACACTGGAAATCAGAAGCAAGGAGGCAGGTGAGCTATCCCAACACCCTGCAACGCCTGGCTACGCTGCGCCTCTTGAGATGAGAAACCCACGGTCTCAAGAGCACCCAGAATTTACGACTCCCCAAATTGGGGAAAAGTTGGTCTGATTTCACGAAACTGACTTTCCAAAGGACTAAGAGATCTCAAGGCTGAGTTTCTTTTTGTAGTGCAGGGGCCAGAAGGAAGAACCACACACTGGTTTGGGTTGGAAAGGACCTTAATGACCAACCTGTTCCAACCCCCTGCAGGGGCAGGGACACCTCCCACAAGAAGGGACCAAAAAGGGTCTTGCCAGGTAAGTTGAGGATAGGAAAGCTCCACAACTGCACCACGCTGCCTCCTCGGGAACGCAAAACACAGGACATAACGTAGCTCAGCATCCGTGGCTGACCTAAAACAAGTCTTACGAGGAGCAGCTGAGGGAGTTGGGATTGTTCAGCCTGGAGAAGAGAAGGATGAGGGGAGACCTTCTCACTCTCTACAACTCCCTGAAAGGAGGTTATAGCCAGGGGGGGGCCATCTCTTCTCCCAAGGAACAAGCAACAGGACAAGAGGAAATGGCCTCAAGTTGTGCCAGGGCAGGTTTAGGTTGGAGATTAGGAAAAACTTCTTTACCCAAAGGGTTCTCAGGCATTGGAACAGGCTGCCCAGGGAGGGGGTGGAATCGCCGTCCCTGGAGGTATTTAAAAGCCGGGCAGACGTGGTGCTGAGGGACATGGGTTAGGGGTGGTTTTGGCATAGGTTTATGGTTGGACTTGATGATCTTGAAGGTCTCTTCCAACCCAAGTGATTCTGTGATTCTATGAAAATGATGCCTCTATCACGAGAAACGATGTCTCGGGTCCCAAGAAACCTGGCTGGACTGCATCAGCTTCCACAAGCGCAACCTGGGGCAGGGGAAGGAGGGAGCACACAAGACCAGACCTCTCACCTGTGAAAACAAATCGCTACAGGAACCAACGCAGGCGGCTACATTTGCAGGGCAGCTGACAAGCGCTGAGCTTTTAAAACAGCCCGGACTTTCCAAAATATCCCCAGGGTAACCGTCACCTCGCTAATTGTTCCAACTTTGTAATCCAGTAATTTATCCACACAAAGGACAGTGGATAACCAGTTAACTACAGCTGTGCCTACCCTCCTCCCTCAAAAACCTCACTGGGGTGAAGCAATTAAAATCCTCCGGTACAATTTGGCAGTAATAAAAGGAATATATCGAAGCAATGAAATGCGGTTCAGCATACTCCAGGTCTCACCCTTCCCAGAAAGCTCTGTGAGCTACATCAATATTTAACCTAGGCTTACGCTAAAGAAATTTCCATCTAATCCCTAGGTAAGCATTCGTTATTCTAATCCCCCCAAATCTCTAAATTACTTTTGGACTGCACCATATGTGTGGGTGTTCACAGGGGCTGGACAGCCGCGGCAGGCCAGTGGCACAGCTGTCCCTTTCTCCCCCCTCCCAACACGGCAAAGAAATTGGAAGAATTTAACGTAGCCACTCAATCATCCTCAGGGAGCTTCTCCCCACCAGCTAAGGAAGAGGGGCCCTGGGAACCAATCTTCTTGGGGTAAAACCAGCCTTATTCAGTATTCCCATGGTGCTCAGCAAAACCCCCTTTTTTTTTTTTCCCCAACAGGATCAGTGCCACCAACCTGTATTAAATCAAACAAGAGACCTTCTCACTCTCTACAACTCCCTGAAAGGAGGTTCTAGCCAGGTGGGGTCAATCTCTTCTCCCAAGGAACAAGCAACAGGACAAGAGGAAATGGCCTCAAGTTGTGCCAGGGGAGGTTTAGGTTGGAGATTAGGAAAAACTTCTTTACCCAAAGGGTTCTCAAGCGTTGGAACAGGCTGCCCAGGGAGGGGGTGGAATCGCCGTCCCTGGAGGTATTTAAAAGCCGGGCAGACGTGGTGCTGAGGGACATGGGTTAGGGGTGGGTTTGGCATAGGTTTATGGCTGGACTCGACGATCTTGAAGGTCTCTCCCACCCCAAGTGATTCTCTGATTCTGTGAAACATACTACGACAGGATTTAAAAATTAGGAAGTATTTTTTCTTGCTAGGCAGTGTGTTTTCTGAGGGAGCAGAATGCCTTTCTAAGCAGCAACGCGTTTACAACCTGTGGGATGATGGCAACCACCAAGCTAAGAAATACGATTCTGCTGGTTGGTTACTTCAGCTTTGAGAAGGGCCACATCACTGAGCCCAGTGACCAGCAAACAGGGACACAAATTGCTCGCCAGCGCTCAAGTTTCTCCAAATTTCTGCAGGCTCGAAGCAGTACTTCGTTACCTCAAGCCTTCCTTCAGCTCGGTATTGTGTTTTATTAATAACTGCCGCCCACCTCAGCTTTGTAACGACGAGTAGTATTTCAGGTTCTGAGCCTTGTTTCTAACAAAATTACTGGATTTCAACGGGAGTGCAAGTCGAGCTCTTAAAGAACAGGTTTTCTATAAAATCTGCAGCTACCTCAGTACTCCCGCACAAAGAGAGCTACAGTAATGGATTATCTCCCCATCACCGCATAGCTCAGGAGGGGCCAAATTGGCATACAATGCCATTACCTTCCAATTCTCTTCAAATCAGCTTAAATAAGCTGCGCTCCCACATGATTTAAAAGCGCTAGAGAAAGCCCATCACAGAGACGCGGAAGGTGGTTAAATAAAAGGGGACAATGAGGATTCAGAAAGTGCCGTAACAGGAAAAAACTCAGCGCACAGTGTGGCAATCGCGCGAGATTTTACTGGTGAGATCGTACCGAGGCAAGACCTCCCCAGTACTGAACTGGAATGCATCGCTTTTCAGGTTCAAGACCAGCAGTAAATGGATTTTTCTCAATTTAAGCTGACAAAGCCCTGCAATTTTGCTGAGCTGTGGCCCATTCGAGAGGCATTCTTTGCCTCTAAAATTGCAGAGCAGAAAGAGATCATGTTATTCGCAGAATAAAAAAAAACCCACTCCGCTACACCGCTTTACTAGACCTGAAGACGCGAAACTTCCACGACAAACCTCATATTCCAGAGAGGAATCCACAGGGAGGATTCTGCATTGGCTTGAGAGGAGGCAGCTCATGTGAGAGCACAATCCCATTAGAGCCTACTCCTCCCCTGCCACTGTTCTCAAGTCCCTCTGCCAATCCCTATTAAATAAAATAATAATGTACTTTTCATTACATGCCAGCAGATTTCTGGCTTTCTGAACTTTTGACGCACGCTCCGGTCTTTGCCACAAAAGCTTCTGAGAGTGAACTACACCATTAGCTAAATCTGAGCTCAAAGGATGGCAACCTTTATAATTTTATATAAGCGAGAAACACAAGCCCCGCTTCTTTTTGGTAATCAACATTCTTTGCAGGCTCATAAATACAGTGAAAAGAGCAGAGGGGAAATGGCACGCAACTGCAGTTTTATTTCATCTTAATTTCTTCCCTGACACCTCGTTTTCAACTTGGCAAAAATATACCAGGCGTTAACGCAGCACCGATAGCCTCCCTTCGGGAGGCTAACACCGCTTGTAATCGCTCTGTCCAGGCCTTCCACACCAAACTTATTTTATTTACGCTTCCCCAAACGTGTCTGCCATCAGCAAACAAGCAGCTGAACAGCTAAAACTGGGTTAAGAAAAATACTGTGGGGTTTTTTGGGTTTTTTTTGAGGGTAAAGCGTCGCTGAAGTAGAAAATCCTCCCACGTCACACCAAGTATCGTGGAGATTCTCTCTTCAGCCTTCTACATCCAAGCTGTGCTTGAAGACACAACTTTTTTTGGAAAGCCCAAGTCTAATTCTCCCCAAACCAGAAAGTTTTGGACTTAGAATACTCCTCAACCACCACAGTGACTGTGTTGGTAATTTTATTGTGCTTTAATAGATCCCTCCCCCTCGGCATCTGAAGCAAAGATCCAGATAATTAGGGCATGAAGGGAACTGCAGATGTATAGTTTCGTTTCTTGGTTCCACCCTCTTTCCCAAAGAGCTTCTTTATGGAAAGACACTCCCTTTGTCCTCTTACAAAGAGAATCTACACAGAATTCATCATCTACACCTCCAAAACACCACACATTTGGAAAAAAATAAAATGGAAGCTACATAAAAGGCTGTGTTTCAATACTGGCGAGCATTCTCACAGTTAACCTTGCAAAAGTTCACACAGGAACATGTTTGTTTTTCACGCTGAATTCAGAAGGTGAATGTTTTTATTCGGTCCTCCGTGACTCAGTAAATGGCTCAACCCTTCACCGAGACGCTAGCCGGAAAGAGGTAACTGTACAGCAGATCCTGGAGGGAAGTTCTTGGATAAAGGAAAAAAAACCCAACCAAACCAGCAAGAGCTGACTGTAAATGCTACATTACTTACACGTAGGATCACTCCAACCATAACAATTTTTGCAAACTGCTCTAAGTTTGGGCAATGCTCATTAGGTTCATTCGATATGAATACACCAACTGGGGACAGCTCTGGATGAGGTGACGACCTTCATCTTCACGCAAATCCCTCTCTCCATGTCACAACCGAAACCCAAACAAAGGGCCCACTCGGATGCAACGCCCTAAGGACACGTTCCCACTAGGTCCAGAGTACTGGAGGGCTGTGGGAACTCCCAAGCAGCTGGACATCTCCCAGCTGCAGGAAAGCACCACAGAGACACACTGGGTCCCTCCCAAGTTCCTCGCTAGCTGCAGGACAAGTTTTCTTTCTACAGTTGCCTTCTTTTGCATTTGCCTGCTAATTACTCTTACTCAGGAGTGTGCACCATCAGAGGCGGGGGGTCCTTCCTCAGCTACAGCTCCTCTGAGTTGCCACGCTCCAGAGCTCACAGCTAAAGAAAACCATTAAAGACACCAGTAGCTTTCCCGGGTACAGAAAGTTACGACATCTACGGTTACAGACTTTTTCAGTTGCTCACTGAAGGATCTTTAAGAGAACTGAGTTTATTTTTCCTCTTGCACTGCCATCTGCATGATCTCAAGTTGCTTTTAGTCCTCCGGCTTCCCCCGAGAGGGACTGACCATTTGGTGGGTAGATAAGGTTACCGTTCTTTAAAACATCTGTACCTCTCCTTTCAAGTATCAACCTGTTTAGAAAAATAAAAAAAAAAATCTAGAGGACAACATTGCACACCTCCACCAAGACGTTTGAAATACAATGACTTAAACGCGCCAATGGTTTGTGATAATAAATTGAAGATTATTATCCTGGTTAAGGTAAGTACAAATACTGCCTTTTGGATAGAAACCGGGTGCTGAGGTCGATTCAGACATACCTGAACGCTACGTGAAACCAGTGTAGTCGAGAAATAATAGTAATAAAAAAATCTCCCCTTTAATTGTTTGGTGTTGAGAAGTTGGTGGGTCCAAAATATACCCGGTAGGGATCAATACACTTACCTATGGTCCCTGTTTCGCAATAATCCTGAGTTCCTTCCTGGAATACAAGACAGTGTCTTTGTAACTTGGGAGCGGAAAGGGATCTGAGGATGGAACATCTATTTACAGGGACAGCCTAATGCTCACTGAGCCACAGAAGGAATAAGCAAACATTTCAATGTCATGGGTACGTGTAACTAAAAATACTTAAAAGCAAAAGTGATCCTGTGGAAATCTCTTCAACAAGCTAAGCAAACGAAGCACTGTTGCCTCAAAAATTACCGCTGAGAAGACAAAACATTGCAGATAATATATACCAAGCCAGTTTGCTCTAATTATCTAGGATAACATAACGTCTCATCTTTCCAAGAAAGCCTCCTGATTAGCCTACCTTAAAGAAAACTCTATGTTTTTGCTCAAAAAAAAAATTTATTTTCGCCTTTTTGTAGCCTTCTTGTCCAAAGAGGCAAAACATGAAACATCAACATGCACTGTATTATAAAAAGCACAGCATTTTTCTTGAACTCCCTTATAATTTAGAATCGACTGTTAGAAATGAGCCTATCTTGAGCGGCAAAGAACAACAGAAGTGAGATAGTGTTACTTATGCAAATTTACCTTCATTATTCCGAGGCAGTTTCAAGTTCACTTACTGAACACTGAGCCAACAGGGTGACACGCATTTCAGCACGAAATAAAGCTGGACAAGCAATTTTTTTCCCTAAGCAAGGCATGATTGCTGCCTTGTTTAAATCCCCGTGCAACTAGAAATTAATGCGGGGTGACGTAGCAAGAGTTTGAAGGCTCGGTTTCTCCGAAGCCTGCCTGAAGTTACTGCAATGGATGCTGATTACCCAAGAACACCAATTCCTTGAATAATAACCAGCAGTACCAGGCAACCCCTGAATTCTTCCTACCGATAAGATTACGCCACCCTGCGTGTTCCCAAGACATTTTTCTTTCTTTTCATTCTTCTTGCACCCCTACTGATGATTCCTTTCATACCAGGGAGGGGTGGTTGCTTTCCACAGGTTTGTTTCTTCTTCCACAGCATCTCTAGATGCTAGAAAACCTCTCGAGCCTCGCCAACCTCATGGCAGTCCCCCCACTGAATCACCCAAGGGTTTTCAACAGGAGCTGACATAATCATCCTGCATCACCACACCGTAAGAATGTGACACAAACAGGTCCTTCCAACTCCAAAATAGATCGCACGTAATTGCACTCGCGTTTCAAGCAAGTTGATGGAAAGCTGTAGATGAAGCACACTGCTATCAGGTATCACGACTGCGCCACCAGGTTGCTCAAAGCAGCCTCTTTTCCCAATACAAAGGAAATGAATGAATTTCTGCTCTTAATTCTATTAAACCACGTTTTGTCACAACACTCAAACAGAAACTGCCCTGTTGTGAGACTTCCTCTTACCACTCCCTCGGCAAATTTACTAGTATAAGATATCATAGGATATCATATCCTATACTTAATACACAGAGAGAAAAAAAATAATCATACTCTGTAATGCCATATTCTTGGGTTTAGGCTGTTGCTTCACAGCCGTTTTGCAAGATCGAGTACTCTACAGCACCTCCTCCAGAAGTTATCAGCATTTTAGTGATTGTATTATTAGAATTTACAACCAGGAATATCAAAAAACCTCCTTTGAGCAATTTCATCTCTAGATGAGCCCACCACTGCTATCTGCTGTACATTTACATCTCATTTAGCAGCTTCAAATGGTCAAATAGACGAGGCTAACACATGAACTCTTCTTTACTGTGCAGTATGAAGTATCATGTAGATACCAGAGTACATCCCTACCTTGGGACCAAAGCCAGCTCCACACACGTTCTGAATCCGCCCTCTCCCGAGGGTTACAGAATTTAGGAAGCGCTCCTTTTTTACGATACCCTTGATACAGCCCATTAGCTCCTAGTCTGTTTTCAGCAACTTGACAGAACACAGACTAAAATATTAAAATGCCCACATGTGGCGTATCATCAGCCTCCAAAGTTGTGCCACGTTAAAAGCTGATGCCAACTGGGAGCCATCCATATCCACATGGACTCTTCCCAGTTTACCAGCAGCCCATTCCTCCTCGTGGGTCATTCAAAACTGGGCTCCTTCACGTCAGCTGTGGGTTGGGTTTTTTCCCCTTGTTCTTTTTGGTCATTTTAAAATGAATGGTGGGCATAAGAATCTTTACCAATGACATAAACCACCTATTTCTGGGGCTATGAGGGAAAACAGATACACTGGGGAAATTCAAAGTATTAACCACAAACACGACCACCGCAATGAATATAAAAATTGATGAACTGTGCTATCAGCACTTGTTTACCTGTTTGTGAGCATGATCGTAGGAGTTTATGTGGTTGTCAAACTCTTGATGCTTTTGATACTGTTTGTCACAGAGTTCACAGTAGAAGTTTGCTCTGAGGTCTTCCAAAGCCTTGGCAATTGCCTTTTCTTTGTCAACGTAGTCCTGCAAAATTAACAAAATAAACACCTCTGTTAAACTTCCTGTAAAACAAACTAAAAGATGATGATGATGCAGTCCTTCACAGAAGAACAGTCCTTAAGAAAACCTCAGCATACGCCGATGACGAAAGTATTTTCATTAAGCCAACCAGTCTCTGCAAATTAAAAAGTATGAAAAATAACTCTGCAATGCTACCAACCTAGCCTTGCCTCAGTTTCCTAACACAGAACGTAGTTTATCAGTAGCTCAGGTATTAGTAAAAGGAGAGTGCTTAAAAAAAACCCCTCTTGCTGATGGCAGGAAGGCAGCCGGGGCTGGAAGGGGAGAGCCTGACCGACTGTCTGAGATAAGAGAGAGGTTCAAAGCCTCGAGCTAATGCATAAACAAACTGGCAGCTGCCTGCTCGCCTAACACACGCAAAATATGCCTCGAACCAAGGAAAAATCACTGCTTTCGGAACAGAATCTTAGAACTTTAAATGCTGATACTTCCTCCATTTTGAGCGCTAACAGATGTCTGCTTGATCTCAGTTTGTCTGCAGTTCAATAGGGAGGAGCGCAGACCCGTGGCTGGGAAAGCCCAGTCCAGGAACCGTTGAGCCTAATTCACTTCAGGGGGATTTTTCAGGCAGTGAAATCTTCCCAGCAGCAATTAACCTGAGCTCAAATACAGTGATTACACTGGCAGCGGGCACAGGGAGTTGCTATTTAATAAAAGAGGGGGAAGGAGACTGCCCAAGAGGTTGCAGACAGTATTTTTTTTCCCCTTATATTTGTGTATTTCCAGCATTTGTGTAGGTGCAAAACCAAACCTCCAAGCAGAGGTTGAGGCGTCTACACTGGCAACGGTCACGTCCTCCCCTCTTCCGCTCGAAGGAAAAGTAGCAGGTTTTGGCTTGGCAGAGTCAAAAAGCTGTAGGCTGACTTGGGAATCCCAGTCCCTCCGCTGGCTGTAACGGCTGGAAGTCGCAGCGCCTGGAATGGAGCCCGTGCTGCCCCGAGCCCCGTCCCCAGGGCACAGCCACAGCAATGCAGACCTGGGGCGAACTCTGAAACGCACCTGATGCCAAGCCACACGGTGACCTCAGGGCTAAGCAGCTTCTTCCTCTAGCCAGGTCCTCTCAAATGTTTAAATTAATAAAACATCGCCACTCTTCACAAGAAAGCTGGCGAAGGTTTGCCTTAACAACGTGATTTACGCTGACGTGCGCTTAAAAATAAGCTACAAATGTTGTATTACAAAGTACGCTGTACTAAGGCCAGCATACCCCATACAGCTATTACCAACTGGAATCAAGAGAAATTATGTAAGAAAAAAATAGCTCAACATGTGAGAAAAAGCACCTAAGAGTTTAAGAGTTCCTGTTTCCAATACAAACTTCTTATGGGGAAGTTTCCCTGCATTAGCAGGAGGAGCTAGCAAACTTTTAAGAAAGATAAAACTATAAAAGCTTCTTTTCTTTTTAAGATCTTGTTCAAGGCAGTATGGCTCATCTCCCAGTTACCAAAATTACATTAAAATAATATTGCTCAGCATGTTTTCTATAATGCAAAGTTCAGGTAAAAAAATTCAGCACTCGGTGGGGGGGGGGGATCTGAAAAATTCTGCTACTAAAAGTGGGGTTTTTTTTCAATTTAAAGAACTGTTCACCTCCTAAATAAATTAAAAAAAAAATACCTATTTCAAGTTCTTGCTTACATCTATTACTGGAGGCCCTTGCTAAGAAGAAGGAAAAACCAACAAAACTATCTAGAGGTTTGAGCCTGAAGCAGGTCCCCGGGAAGACACGAAAGGAAAACAGAGCAGCATGAGATCCACAGAACAATGACATTTAAAGTTCCTCTGAAACCCTGAACAAGCTTCCTGTGCCATGTGGAGGGTTTTTGCCGAAAGCATCCTGTGGCTAAACAATGAAAACGCAGCCATTTGAATGATCAGAATCTACACCCAAAAAAAAAAAAACCAGGGGGGAAATTAAAGCACATTTCTTGCTCGCGTCTCGGTTGCAGAGTTATCTGAAATCCCTTTGAGACTCACTGAATGGCTAATCAGGATGCAGCCACAGTTGGCAACTACATAATGGACTCCTGCAGAGCGATGGAAAAAAAAAAAAATCAAAAAAAAATTCATCACAAATGCAGAGATTTTCACAGATTAATACAGAAATGCAAGAGCCTGACGATAAAGCAGGCTAATAAAAACACAGCCGAGTTGGGAAAGACTGTTACTGCTCCACAGAGGTCCTGGAAAAAAATAAGTAACTAACTAAATCTGTGCTGAATGCTGGCAGGGAGACAAAACAGGCGGCGAGCAACGCACATTTAACCGCGTTTGAAAAGACAATTGCAAAACCCAAGAACTTTACCCATAAATCGCACTGCAGACCTGAGACAAAACAGGGTTACACACGGTTTGCCAGCCATGCCGAAACGAAGAAATACTGCGCGCTCCCCAGCTGCTGCCGTCTGAAGGTGCCCAGCGCCCCAGCTGGGGGGTTGCCGCAAAAAGGGGTCCAGGTTTTGGGCCACACACTGCCCGGGAATGGCCAATGTGACAGCCAGCCCTTCCCCTTGGCGTGGTTGAGCAGCACGTCACCCAGCAGGAGATTAAATCCAACAAAAAGGAAAAATATCTTCAAGGAGAATGTGCACCTGGACGTAGAGGAACTGTTCAGCACCGGCTGCATAAGCCTGTTTAAGAGCACCCTTGTCCTTAAAAGTGTGCCAGAAGAGATCGTTAACTGCCTTCAGCTCCAAACTAATAATTAGCTTTAAAAGTAACTACAATGGTTTTATTTTTAAACGAGCAAAACTGTCGTCAATTCACTTACCAAGCAAGTCAAGGTCTCAACTCAAGAAAAACTAAATAAATCAGGAAAAGAGCCTATCGGTTTTTGGTAGCTGAATAAACCGCCTGCGGTATTAACTGCGGAACCAGTGAAATGGAATTTTAGATTTGCCATGGTTGTGTTTCGTTTTACTGGAACTGAAACTACTTTTCTGTTATTCCTCAAAAGAATTAAAATTTATGCAAAACTGGCACCTTATTCTGATGTCTAGGGCTCTTCTTCAATCCCGGCACTTCTCAAATCTCAGGACAATTAAACAAGCAGGCTTTCCTAAGGCTCGACGTACTTTACAGGCCGGTAAGCGGAAGAGTGGATTAAAGGACTAGCAAAGACCACGTCTCCACTGAGAACTCGGTTACAGCTAATCCAAGTACGCTCCAACACGTCATGCTCAATGCCAGCACGATGCCCCATTTTTATCACAAAAAAAAGATAATGGTCTTTAGTAGTCTTTGGCTTACAAAAAACCTCACGGGTTTTGTAAACCCTACGGAAATACAGAATATATATATATACAGATATTATTTTATTTTTTAATGCCGCCTGAGAAATTCTTCTAGATACATCCCATCGTTTTCTCAGAACCGAGAGCCACATCCTACCTTTTCAAAAAAAGCAGGATTCATGCAACGAGATCATAATGCGCTATTTGCTGCTTCCCCAGTAACAACAGAGGATCTACTCCACTTCCAGCTGATAACTGATAACTGCCCATCTGACATCTGCCTTCCCCAGGTTTTGCTCTGACAACGTGGCAGGTTGACTAGCAAAATCTGGCCGCCCTGGCTCCAGGGGAGGAAATGTTCTGCTTACCCTAGGAGTGTTCCTTCCAGCACAGGGATTCCAGCCCTGCTGCTCTTCCGTAGCTCTTAAGCAGCTAAACAAACATCAAGGTTAATTCCAGGAAGCGAATAACCAGTTTGTTAAAATATAAATAGGCTGAATGACAACGGAAACCAAGAATACTTAATTCCTACCACCACTACCGCAGCCTAACGAGAAGGGGTCTGTCCTGTCGGAACAAATCCTCTCCCATCCAGCCCAAGAAAACCCTGGTGTTAAAGCCCACATTTCAGTACCTTGTATTTCTGCCTCAGCTCCTCAGTGTCTTCCTTCTCCACCTCCAGTACACGCCTCCGCTCAGTGGCATCTTCGGCGTAGTCGAGCTTTTTTTAAAGAAAAAAAAAAAGAAAAAGGCAATTTGTCCCATAAATACTTTGCACTACTAAGACCACCAGAATGTGTAACTTCAAAAAGATGAGGTTCAAAACAGCATCTTTGCATATTGTACTTCATTTGCCCTCTTTTGTCATCCCGCTGCGTAACCCACATGCAAAACAGTTCATTAATCCATCCGGAGGTGGAATCTCCGGGCAAGAGCCTCAGCTTTGCTGAAGTGAAATTGCAAAACCCAGGAATTTCAGACAGCGTCCAGAGCTCAGGTGCACGAGTACGTATTTTGAGGAGAAGTGTTTCCTTACTGCGTTGATTTAAGAGCAAGTTTTTCTTTACCTTTGATGTGCAAATTCTGACCTTTAAATTTCTTCCCTACCAGCTCTCCGAGAGCCACGCAAGGAGTGACAGGGTGCAGGGCAGGCGCCGGGCGAGCTTACCTCCATCTCCATCCGCCCCATGCCCATGACATCATACTTGACGACGATAGGGATGGGATCTGTCCTCCCTGTAAGAGGAACACACAGAAGAGGCGGTCAGCAGCCGGTCCATCGCTGCAGCTCGCGTCACACATTGGGTTTGGGTGGTTAGAGATCTTGCCTTGGAGTGCAGAGACCAGAAAGCTACAGTGAACCAAACACAAGCCATTCTCACAGCTTACAGCCAAACCTGCTGCTCAGCTCCAAACCCGCTGCGGCTAAATGCGCCCCGAGTACTGGTAATTTTCTGAACATTAACTGGTGGCGTAAAATAGGCTGGTGGTTAATGTTCAACCGTGACAAGCCCTAGGGCAGGGCCGTTCACAGGACTTGAGAAACAAACCTTTCCCTCCGCGCTTCCACATCAGGCAATGAGTGCTCCTCACCTGCTGATGCCAGCGAAAAAGCTCTCAAATACATTTTACTGCTCTACCGCATTAATAATTGATCAGGACTTTTCCTGGAAAAGATGTGGAAGCCTCCCTCCTGCTGACTTTTGTCCCTTCCCAAGAGTAAGGAAAGCTGACCGAGAAGCATGGCACAGAAGCCAAACTTCCTCCATCCCAAGCGACCGCCCAGTCCAGGCCAGGTGGTGGGGCACCTGCTTCCCCAGCTCCTGCGGAGAGACACTCTGCCTCTCACTGCGTCAGCTGTAAGCTGTGAAAAGGACTAGTTGCGAAGAAAATTGACTTTGAACTAATCAAAACTATGCTGGAGATTTTTAATTTTTTTTTTTAAAAAAACATATCTTTAATCCACTCATAACCAGCCAAACAAAGCAAAATGGGGCAGACAAGCACTTTACTACCACAGCTCTTTTTTTTTTTTAAATTATTATTATTATTTTTATTTTTACATCACAACTTCGCGCTGTTTGTTGTGATGTAAGCCCACTGAAAGAGTACTTACCTTATCCGGTGCATACCTTGAGTGAAAAAACAGAATGTTTACTTCCCTTATCATTGCTCTTGTTTGGGTGTAAACAACTTTTTGTTATACACACATACACATATATTATACCTTTGGGCTAGAAGATCTACAGGTCTCAATCAGGCCAAAAATATTCCATTGCCGTCCACATGCGCAAAAGGTTAAAGTCTTTAAAAGTGCCTCAGCAAACCTGTAGAGGCATCAGCTTCTCTATTCTCCACTATCAGCTTTCTCGAACTCCGGCAAAAGCACCAGCCCACGGACCTGAGACTCCGGAGTCCTCAGAGGGAACTTGCTCTGCTCAGACTTGGGGCTTCCGAGCTCTTCAAGCCCGCGTTTCGTTTTCGGAGCCAAGGCCATTTCGTTAACGGCTCCGTGGTTTTCTTTAGATGCCCATAAATTTGCCAGGCAGACACCCCCCAACTCCAACAATATTTGTTGGGCTGATCCAAAAAGAGGATTTTGTCTCGAGCTTTCAGCTGGGTATTTGAAGCGCTCTGCGTTTGGAAACGTTTCTCTTACGCCCAATGGTATAATAAAGTAAGCAGTGACTGCAATTTTTAGCAAAAGGACCAAATTAAAGACAGGTTATAAAAATGACTTCCTAAGTGCAATATCACTTTCATAACGTCTCAGCCAGGGATTTACTGGTAAGCGGTGAACCCAAATGGAATGGCTGGCAGCAAGTGCCAACAATTTTTTTTTTTTTTTGGCAAGCTTTTTTTTTTTGGTTTGTTGTTGTTGTGGTTTGGTTTTGATTTTTTTGTTTGTTTGTTTTTTGTCGTTGCTGTTCATTTGTTTGTTTCTCCAGCAATCGAGATCTTTCGATGCAGCCTCATTGCCCTGGTAAACCCCTGCGTACAAACAATGCATCAGTACTTTTGCCTTCTAAGGCAGTCAAAGTTTTTGGGTTTGGTTTCTTGTGGGGTTTTTTTTTTTGTTTGTTTATTTTTTTCAAAATCTATTTGGAAATTGCAGTAGCAAGTGCTAGTGCCCATCGTGTTGGGGAAAAAAAATCAAGTTTGGACAGTATTAGAAATTTATGTTGAAACTGATTTTGGCAGTTCTAACACAAACAGAAACATCCCTTCTTAGCAATACCCTTTAATGAACAAGGATCAGACAAGTGTGCATAAAGAAAGGAAAGGAAAGGAAAATGAAAGACCAAGCAGAAGGATGATGGCTACAACAGAGAAAGTAAGCCTAACATATTGGTGCACTGATGACAAAAGGAGTAATTCAGTCTGAAAATAAAAAATTACCACTGCTAAGTTTACCATCACCACAACAAGTCCAGGATCATAACGCTGTAAAAAAGAAACACCATTTGTTAGGCAGAAACCATTAGGGGCAGAAAATAGGCCGTTTGTAGTAGGCAGGTAGGATGGGTTTAAAAAAAAAACAAAAACAAAAAAAACCCCAAAAAAATAGGAGGCTTCTTCCTCACCCCTCCACCCCATCACCATGCTTTGCCCTGTGGAATCAGGGAGAGGGGAGATCTTGAGCAGTTGTAGTTTGTTTTCAGAATTCCGCTCACAACCGGAGAGTTGTGGGTGTTGGAAGAGGTTTAGCTCCTGGTGGCGGCCCGGTTTACGAGAGGCACATTGAAGCAGGCGGTTTAAAAAGGAAACAAATCAGCATCTTAAGGCAATTACAAAACTTTGGGGTCAAAAGGAGCTCTGTTTTCAGGGAAGAGGAGAATATTCAATGCCCAAAGCGATGCCTCTGTTTTAAGCTTAACCATCATTTCATTAGGAAGGAAACGCCACAGCAGGGTGACATCCAGGTGACAAGTCCGAGCACTTTGGCGGGTGGGGGCAGCGCTGCCCGTCCCACCACCGACACCGCAGCTCCGGGACACACCACCGGGCAAAGCGCTGGGCCACGGGGGTCCGGGGAACCTCGCTCCATGCCCTCGGAAAGCCACGGGCTCGGTGTTGCCAAAGGGCCACCTCTCACCATGCCAAGTGCCAACGGGACAGGCAGAAGATGGAGAACAGCCAAAAGGAGAAAACAGCACTTTTAAAGTTAAGCTCTTTTAACTCCTCCTTTTAAAGAACTTCCTCAAAAAAATTTATTGCAGAGCTACTGCGCGTGACAACAGGATCTTTACCAGCGCACGAACGCCTTTCCCTTGCGGGATTCCCAGGTGGAGGGCTCCCGTGACCCCTTTTTGGGTACACCGAGATAACTTGGAAGGGGAAGAAAACCTGAGATTTCAAGAAAAGCCACCAATTCCCCACACCTCATGCCACTGCGCAGGGTTGCAAGCGCTGCCACACCGACAACGAAGCCCCCCCGTACAGATCATGCAGAACACACAAAGCTCCGGCCATGTCCCGTCCCTCTGCGCCCCAGAACATTTGGTTTCTTTCTGAACCCGGTGACAAAACTCTGTCCTTGACACATCCCACAGGCTACAATCCCCAAAGCAGAGAGTTACTGTATAAAATGCTTCCACACGAGGGGAAAACCTCTGCAGAGAGGAAAAAGCATAAACCTCCAGCGGGATGGGAAAAACAAACAGCTGCACCTTAGAAAATCTAATCTCTTCAAGTAAATTTAGTTTGTAATTATTTCCTTAATTCAGAAATGAAATGAGATTTCAAAGCCGAACAGATGACTTCCTTTGTTTCCCCTCTTCCCAAAGAAAACAGGGAAATCTTTCTCCCAGCTGGTGAAAAAATTCACCCCTAAATACACCCCAACAGCCGCTCCCCCCTTCCCAGAGACCTGCCAGCAGCAGGGAGGAGGCAAAACCCAGAATTCTCCAAATTCACTCCTTTTTAATTGCACAAAGCTACTGGATATGAGCAAATACTTCGCCAGCAGTGCCAGAAATTAACAAGTTTTGGGAAAAGAGTGAATCTTAAGGCTTGAGGGCTTTTGCACAAGACACCGAGTGGTGCTGTCGGCAGAGGAGCATCGTTTCTCACTGCCAGCTGCGGGGTGCATGCTCCGGCTCTGGACACAGCAGGAAGCTGCTGCTCCGCTCCTCGGAAGAGGACGCTGTGCCAGATGGACCTGCCATCTGAGCCCGTCTAGAAACGCTGGCGTTGTCAACGCTAGGGCACATTTTAGCTTTTTTCTTTTTTTTAAAAAAAAAAACCAAACAGTCAAAACAGAAAACAGTTCTCATCGACAGCCTGCGGATTCAGAACTCCTCCCTCCAGCAATATCGTGCTCGATGATGGATACAAGACGTTTCGGAAGGTCTGTTTAAAGAGAAAGAACGGGATGCTCTCATGGAAAAAAAGCCAAGATGGACCCCCAAAATTCTGTGTTAGCATTAATCCAATCAAATACATTTCAGCTTATCACTTATGTAACCACCAGGGAGGTAACAGAACAGCCTTAATCCTACTCACTGTGTTGACATCTCAATAGAAATTCCTCCCAGGTACAAGCTTTTTGGGATATAATCCTAGAGGACTGATTGCTATCACACTCTTCAGTGGAGGAGAATTTAATGAACTAAGCGTCTCGGGACGATGCAAACAACGGGACGCGATCCCACTGAGCGCAGAGGATTTTCACTTGCTTGCTATCTTTGTGCTACAACCGGAAAACAAACCCACGGTCAGAGACCACCTTCTAGAAGGTTTTAATTGCTCCTGGAAAGGGACTGTCGCGGAGGCTGGAAACACAGCTGGGGGGTTTCAGGGACACATCACTGGAGGCTGGAGCACCTCTCCTGTGAGGAGAGGCTGAAAGAGTTGGGGCTGTTCAGCCTGGAGAAGAGAAGGCTCCGGGGAGATCTTATTGCGGCCTCCCAGTACCTAAAGGGGCTACAGGAGAGCAGGGGAAGGACTTTTTACTAGGGCATGTCATGACAGGACGAGGGGGAATGGCTTTCAACTGGAAGAGGGCAGGTTTAGATTAAACATTAGGAAGAAATGTTTGACTTTGAGGGTGGTGGGGCACTGGAACAGGTTGCCCAGAGAGGTTGTTGAGGCCCCATCCCTGGAGGTGTTTAAGGCCAGGCTGGAGGTGGCCTTGGGCAACCTGGTCTAGTGGGAGGTGTCCCTGCCTATGGCAGGGGGGTTGGAACTCCATGATCTGCAAGGTCCCTTCCAACCTCAACCATTCTATGATTCTGTGATTTGGTGGGGCAGTTCGTTCAGTCACCTGCAGTCCCAGCCCTGTTGCGGGCTGCCACTGGTGGCAGTTCCCTGGATGCAGGTACGGACACCCGCAGCATGGCACCACAGGCACCGGGCACGATCGCCACGCAGCTGCGCCCGTGTGGGGCAGGGAGGAGGCACCGTGGTCGTGGACAACTTTCATTTTCACAGATTAAGACTTTACAAGCTCTCAAAATTTTCCCAGGTCTGCCGCGTGCTTAAGAGCCCAACAGCCATCACGCTGAAAACGCAGACTCCTCATTCAGTACCTGCAAAATGGGAGAGATGAGGAAATCCGCTAATTTTTCCTGGTGAACAAGCCCCGGCACGCTCTGCGGTGCTCCTCGCTGGCTACTGAGCTTGTTCTGATTGCTGCAAGAAGCAAGCAAACAAACAAGGGCAACCTTTTATCCAATTCTCTTTTGGGAATTAGATTTGCGAGCTCATCCTGTTTATGTCCGATTTCTGGAAGCGGTCACAGACACTTGAGAGATTCAAACCCAGTCTGAAACATCCACCATCCTCAGTGACTAGTGTCAAGTCTCAGGGAGGAGCAACTGTTTTCCAAGGATACAAAAACTGCACTGTGAACTTAATCCTCTCTAAGCAGGAGAGAGGAGAGAAGCGAAAGACAAGTTGCAAATACCCCAATCACACAGAAAACTTCACAGCTCAAAACTTCTTCAACGTGCAAGCCGAGGGTGACGCTTGCAGAAAACCGAGCAGAGCTCCCTGGACTTCTGCAAGGGAAGGCACACAGCAGAGTCTGGGTCAAAAAACATCCCTAACCCAGATGATGATCGATGGTATTAAAGAACAACATGGAAGATGTTAGAGCAAGAACACAAATCTTGCTTGATCTAGAGCAGAAATCAGAGATTAAGAGTCGCTCCTGTCTTCAGCGGGGTAGGTGGAGAGGGTGGAAAAGCGCTGCCTGATTTAAGGCTGCGCTGGCAGAGTGGGGGCAGGTTGTGCACGGCGACCCACTTCCTACCTGCCCACCTTTCCCAGTTTAATAAATCTGCTTTAACATTAAACGAACACAACGGGCGATAAAGCCTGATGCTGAGCCAAGAGGAGGACATCTCTGTCACAATACGCATGTGTCACTGAAAGAATAATGCCTTCATTGACTACACGGACTCAAGTGACCCATAACCTCACCACCCGTACTCGGAGGAAGAACCTGGCATGTTCTAGAGCAAACCAGGGGGCAACTGCTTCCCCCAGAGGAGACACGTACATGGAGCAAACCTTCCTCCAGGTCTGCGGTCTTGCGGATTTCGACACGGTAATGAAGAGAGGGGTGATGACAGCAGGCTTTCAAAGCCACATCACCCAGGTTTTTCAAAGCTAGCTGCACGTGAAACCATCAGTCTTAAAACCACTGCAATGATTTACGTTGCAAAGACAAGTGTGGAAATGCTCCCCTATGCCAGAATTCAGGTTCCCGTGAGGACACGGTAAGATACAAGAAGACAAGACTGATCACATCTATTTCTTGGGTAAGACTGCCAAATCACTCCGTACTTCATGAATACAGGCACTGTTTAACATTTTAACATCTTTCTCTTCCATGTTTTCTTGTATTTATAACAAAGCTTCAAAACCCAGAGAGAAATATAACATTCCTCATTTCCTCGTGGTGTTTTTCTCGGATGCCCATTGTTCCATGTTCTCAAGGCCTCACAAACATCTACTCTGTCTGCCTTCATGAGCTCAGAGGGTTTAACAAATGGAAAAACATATTAATATATTAGCTGTAAGCCATTTGGTGAACTGGTGACAGAGCCAGGATTCAAGACCTCTGGAATTCAAACCCTGAGCTTATTTCTCCAAGCTGCAGCTGCCAAGCGATCACATTTGTGACTGATCTCAGTTGCTCGACTGGTCAAAGCTCTGCTTATTACTCCCCACACGTCTAACGAAGCCAGCGTCCAGAAAACACAGCCTGCATCACCCGCGGCCACCTGACGCACTCTTGGAATGGTGACTCCTACTGAGCTGGAGCTCAGAAACAGGAATTATCACAGAGGCTGCCGGAGAACGGATATTTCCTGCCTTAGCTGCAGGACCACTTCTTCACCTGCAGGCTCTCCTCCTCTCTGCTCGTCGTCCGGCATTTCTTTCAGACAGTTCTGTTCTTTCATTCCACTCAGCCTTTATACCAAGAGGGAAAACAAGAGCCTGTCTGAACAGATTCAGTGAAGTACGTGCCAAATAAGAACTGTAGTATAACTGAAGGGTGGGGGGAAGTGATGACTATATTTATCATCACAGAATTTGCAAGTCAGAGCAGAAATCTACTTCTGCATTTGGTTTGTTTGTTGGTTTTTTTAATAGAAAACCACGCAATAAAGATACAGTTGGACAGAGGAACTGAATTCTAGCATTTTCTCACAAATTTGATACACCTGACGCTTACCTTGTTAGATAATTTATAAGCTCATGAAAGGATAAAAATAAAATCAAAGTTCTGTTACGCACACTCATAACTGCTGCTGTCTACGTGTCACCAATACAATTTATACCATGAGTTTGCAGCACGCTTTGATCAACAGGAACAGCACTGTCTTGACAATTTGTAAGGGTTTTATTGGTTTTAGGCTGAGGAGAGAACAAGCGTGCAGGAAGGGGTTCACAGCTGTACACGGCTCTGACTGCGGGCAGCCTGTCGCCTCCGCGGCAGCACTACGTTAGTACTGCTGCTCTCCAGGAAGATTCAACCAGCCTTTCAGAACAGTCATGCTGAAACGGTGCCAAAACTTTGCTAAAAACATAAGCAAACAAGAAGGAAGTTATTACTAAACAGGAATAGGAATCAGGGGACGGAAGGCACTTCTTTTGGCCCAAAGGCTACAGGTAACGCTACTGCTACTCCAACTAACTGCCCCAAAAGGGACATCCCTTTTCTAAACACAGCCACCCACTGCTTTTATTTGCTAAAAAAAGGAGATACCCAAGTGCTAGTAAAAAGCCAGCATCCCACAAAGCGCTGCCATCCACCTCATTTCCTTTCAGACCAAGTAACATTTTCATCACAATAACCAAGTGTCAGAAAACCGGCGTTAGTCCCCTGCAGACAACGGTGGAGCAAACTCACATAAAGTTTCAAGGCTCAATTCCAGTTCTATGTGAAAACCCCGTATTATCTAAGCTACTTGATCCTACAACATAAATACTTAAAAAGTAACTATGGCATGACAAAACCACGTTATCTGTTGCCATAGCAAAATAGTAGATGCTGATTCACCTCTCGGAGATACCACAGAAGACCAGGATAATCCCAGTCCTGGGAATACTGTGGGAACATGAATTAAACCAATGCTTTTCAATATATCAAATTAATTACATGCTATACACCGTGCGTGAAGGGAAATCGCTGGTGCTATCGGGAAACTTGACTGCTTTCTGTACAGGCCTTGGAGCAATTTTTGAAGCATCAAGGCTACAGTCAAACACATTTCGTTAAGATGGGACTTTAAAAAGGCAAATTTAGAAAAGCGTGTTGAATAATTACAGCTATTACCCAGTATCTGCTCAGGGGGCGACTAGGTAAGCATGTGCTAGACCTGTCCACCAAAGCTGGCCAGTCCTTCCTGAGGGTCCCTTCCGTATGACCAGGAAACATCAAACGAACTTTCCCAACTGAGGGACCGGCACTCTCCAAACCGCCTGGATTTGCAGGAAACCCCCCCTTCAGGGCTGCCCACCCTCCTCTCCTGCGCAGCGCCTGCTATGGCAGAGGAAGCGGCAGGACAGCCAGGAGAGCGGGAGGAAGGCTGGGAATTGGCTCAGCGATACCGGAGCCGGGGGCATTAGCCACCCCCAAGAGCCTGCCTGCTGGCTTTTAGCTATCAGGTCCACGCTGTCCAGCTTTATCAGATCCTCCCCACCACGCACACGCCGTGGTCCAGACCTCATCCCAGGAAGCCATCTAATTCTTTGGCTGTGACTCCTCAAACGAGCTAGATGACCGATTCAAGAGCGCCAAATTAAACCATCACCCAGTCTGGAATGCCAGGTCATTGCACTGTGTCCCCTGCATGTCACCCTCCTCCTGAGCACACTGAATGAAGTCACACATTCCCATGTTTTCTGGCAAAGCCAAGTAAAAGCCTTTGTCTTTCCTAAGGATAGCATTCACCTACTCTGTTCAGTTTTCCCTAGTCTAATTAAATGAGATTAAACTGCTGGTGTCTTGCACCTATACCTCTGCAGTGTTACCACCTTGTATCAAACACACAAGGACCAACAGAGAAAACAGAAGTTTTCAGCACAGAATTGTTATGTTTAATCAAGACTTGTCAAATATTGAAAATGCAGGGGAAATGTGAAGCGCTTATAAAAATATTTTCAAAGGTATCATTGAAGTTACGCCACTTCCGCATGTCAATCTCCCCATGCTTTTCATAATGCTACTTTTAACTTAACATGAAATACTTATTCCAAGAGAAAGCATTAGGATTTGAATTCAAGACTTCACTCAGTCCTCTCGTTCCCCTTCTGACTTATGAACTCCTCATTTATTCACAACCCTCGCTCTCATTTAGCACAGGACTTCACATGAAGGTCAGCCAGTGTTTTTAACCACGTCTTTTGCTAGTGTCAGTTTTTTTCAGCAGACCACAGAATTCTAGATTATCAATTACACGTGTGTCCCGTCGTCCTCCCCGCCGAGGGAGGAAATGGTCTTCAATCCCCATTTTTCTCCTTTGTTAGAGCACAGCCATCACCATCTCTACAAAAAGCAGCTCCCCAAACCGCACTTCCCAGATTAAAAAAAGATCCCTGTCAACTAGCAACCCCCTGGTTCTGCTTTTTCATATTCATCAGCTGTTAGCAAGTTGAAGCATCATTTCCAAATATAACACAAGTTGTTTGTGGGGAAAAAAAAATTTAAAAAAAATGTGAAAAACATCAGAAGAGATGAGCAGAGGAATGACTCTGCTGAATTCATTACGAGCTCCTCCAAACCAGTATTCGAGCACCTGCATGGTCAGGGATGAAAGGACTAACCCTGGCTGATATGCCACTCAAAACACACCTAAAATACAGGGAAAGGTGCAGATGTGTTAGAGTAACAGCTCCTCTTGTGACAGCTGTGTCATTAAGGATGTGGACTGTTTGCTTGCTTATCCAAACAGCTCAGCCCTCCCGCCAGCGTTGGAGAGACACCCACTATGATGGTTAAGAGTTACACCCCAAGGCAGCGGCCCCGGGAGGTACAAACCTGCTCTGCTTCTGAAATCTCGCAGAGAACAAACCAATCTGCTGGGCACCTTCCTACTACAACAGCAGATTTTTACCACCAGCAACCGGCATGTGTGAATTTTAGCCTGTTCCAGCTGCCATCCAGAGAAACGGTTCAGCGCTCTCATGGCTGGATTATACCCTTGGTGGGTCATTAACGTGAAGGAAGCCACCACAACGTGAAGTTCTTGTTGAACACCACCCCAACGGCCTTACTAGAAGAAATAAGTATTTATGATTGGCAAGTGTAATCTAGCATAACTTTTAGATTCACCAAAACTAAAGAGGGAGCCCTAGGTTCAGATGAACGTCTAGAATTAAAAGCTCCGTAACAAAAACAAGCACGCTGAATTCATCAACTTCCTTTTAAACTGAAGTCAACTGCGTGGAAAAAAAGATGAATGCCGTATCGATTCTGTATATGTAAACTAAAACTGAAGGTTTTGGAGGGTTTGTTGAAAAGGCCTTCTGCTGCCAAACGCAGGAGGTCAGACACCAAACCCACAGCTAAAGAACCACTTGAAGTGGTTCTATTTCTGCTGCACCACTTAGCCATAGGCTGTTTAAGATTTTAGGCTCAAGCACAGCATGAAGCAAGTCGAATTCGCAGCAGGGAGGCCCTGCATTTGCTTTTCTTGCGTCTCTTTACAAATCTCTCCTGGTCTTTTCTGAGCAGGAATGAAGCATGGCAGGGGTGGGGGAAGAACTTTCTTGTTTTACTGTTCCGTTCTCAGTGCACATTGAGTGACTTTACTCTTCAAACTCCTAGAACAAGATTAAAATTGGATGCAAATGTTTCCCTTCATGGCAGTTTATAGTTGGATTTGGGGACAATCTTAAGATTCATGTAAAAAGGTCACTGGATAATGAATTAAACATTCCCAACATGATCATCATCAATGCCACCGGCAACAGGCTGTGGTTGCTCCTAACCAAGAGGGAGAACCCTTGACATCTTTACGCCCAGCAGAACTGAGCAGCAGCGCTCCATGTCCTCTGCTGCCACGGCACCTCGGCTGGAGAGGCGGTTTGTCCGTCTGACGGCCAGGGCTTTCCTTCCGGAAGGTGAAAGGCACTACACAATTCCTGCATGTTCTGCAAAAGCCTATGCTAGGAAGGTTGCAGCGCCTGCCTGGTTAAAACTAGACAGGCTGGGTTTTATTCCTGTGTGTCTATTAAAATGCAGGAGGCACAGGAAAAACCTCACAGCCCATACAGAATCATGGAATCACTTGGGTTGGAAGAGACCTTCAAGATCATCAAGTCCAACCATAAACCTATGCCAAAACCACCCCTAACCCATGTCCCTCAGCACCACGTCTGCCCGGCTTTTAAATACCTCCAGGGACGGCGATTCCACCCCCTCCCTGGGCAGCCTGTTCCAATGCCTGAGAACCCTTTGGGTAAAGAAGTTTTTCCTAATCTCCAACCTAAACCTGCCCTGGCACAACTTGAGGCCATTTCCTCTTGTCCTGTTGCTTCTTCCTTGGGAGAAGAGACTGACCCCACCTGGCTATAACCTCCTTTCAGGGAGTTGGAGAGAGTGAGAAGGTCTCCCCTCAACCTTCTCTTCTCCAGGCTGAACAATCCCAACTCCCTCAGCCGCTCCTCATCAGACTTGTTCTCCAGACCCCTCACCAGCTCCGTTGCCCTTCTCTGGACACGCTCCAGTACCTCAATGTCTCTCCGATACTGCGGTGCCCAAAACTGAACACAGCACTCGAGCTGTGGCCTCACCAGTGCTGAGTCCAGGGGCACCATCACTGCCCTGCTCCTGCTGGCCACACTGTTCTTGATACAGGCCAAGATGCCATTGGCCTTCTTGGCCACCTGGGCACACTCTGGCTCACGTTCAGCCAACTGTCCACCAGGACCCCCAGATTATACCCCAGAGAATATCCGCAATTTCTCTGCAGCTTCTGGACGCTTCAAACCACCAGAGTTTCAATAATAGGTAAGAGATACCGTACGGACTCAATGCTTCGAAATGCAGAGTGGGAAAATGTAAACCGGGAAAAGTATTCCAAGGCAAATGCCCAATCATCCCTGAGGGCAGCCCTGGCTCTCCCTCCTCAGCACATGGTGACGCCACCCTCTTGCCCCCAACCCAAGACTGCCCAGGATCTGCCGTTTACTCCATGAGGGCTCAGCCCCCTCCGGGCTCTGCTCCTGAACCTGGCCAGGGCCACCAGGGGGCTTTGGCTTCTTTCAAGTCTCTGTGTTTTCCACATCAGTGACACACAGAGCAACACGGGGCAGCCAAAAGAGAACACAGAGCAAATGATACATCCAGTGAATGCCATGCCAAAGCAGAAGCCCAAGAGGTGACAACTACAACCACGTCCTGAGCTTTGGCACCAGCACGGGACACAAGAGGACTCCAAGAGCGCCATGCATCAACCAGAGGATTTCAAAGGAAACCATGCTAGAGGAAGCAAGAAGCACCATCGCAGTCCTGTCTGAGAAGTTCGAGTGCCTTAGTCCAAGAAATGAACACACATTCTCAGAGTTCAGCCAACTCATCACCTCTCACCAGTCCTTCACAGCACAGAAATACCTGATCTCTCTAATGGGCTCGCTGGAGGGGCATGGAAGTCCAACTACAGGCTCCCAGGTCTTCAGACTAAGGGTATGGGAACACGCACAAGTCACTGGGATGAACTTGGGACGTGCTTGACTTCCAAACGCTTCCAGAAGTTTCCACAGAAGCCGCCCGGGCACACAGCTTTGCGCCTGCGGTAAATACTGAGCACCTCACTCCCAGTATCGGGGCAGATGGTGGATACACTGGTGGCTCAGGAGGAGTAACCAGTGGGAAGCGCTGCCTTCAGTTCCTCTCAACGCAACGGGGCTGAGTGACAACAGGCTGGCTGGGGCCTCCGCAGGACGGTACCTACTGGCCAGGGGAACGGCTAAAGCCACCCACATGGACTGGGCAGCACTGGCTCCATTTAAATCATGGGATTTAGCGTCACAGGAAGAATTTAGGCTCGAGACAGCACGAGGACTAAGTGCATGGCTTCAACCAGCACGACAGCATCTCAAGATTTGCTAAATCCCTGGCAGACAGACCGCTGGGGAAGAGAAAGAAGGCAAAGCCGTGCAAGCCCTCTGGAGAAACCAGAATTGAGCCTCTCCCATCCACCAGAAGCTCTGCCACCACTTTCAGGCTTCAGCAGGCCCCTTGACTCACCTTCTAATGGCTTCTGACACCACCCTGAAACATGCACACAGGTCATCTACTTTTGGGTCTTTTAATATCAAAGCATCCAGCCAGCAGAAGATCAGTATTAGAGCTTTAGAAGCTGCACAACTACCTGTTAGTACGTAGGCAGTTAACCCACCTCCCTCCAAGAAGGCCAAACACGGCGACTCTTACAGGTCCACGGCACACACACATCATGGCTAACCTGTACCAGTAAGTGAGGCAGCAGCTTCCACTTGCAAATTGCTAAATATGAAACTCAACAGTGCATTGGTTTGGATATATTAAATAACGGAAACAAAATCTAATCTAGGAACAAAAAGCAGAAATAATTTTGTTAAAGACTGAAGCTGGTGTTGAATATTTCAGACACAAGCTACTGGACTTACCCTGCAGTGACTTTCCCAATCCCTGGCCCAGCTTCCACCCATGTTTCTGGAGTAAGCGGTGTCCAATATTATCCTGACAGACAGAACAGAGAAAACAAACCAAAAATATTCCAATAATATATTCTTCCCTTCCCGCTGACATTTAAACATGTGATGAGCAAGAGATTTTCTACATATATATGCATGCAAAAAAATGCTACTGAAAAGGCAATATATGCCCAATAAAAGGGAAAGACAAATGTCAAAAATTGCTGGCTAGAATTTTTCCAGGGGGACGGGGTATCGGGGACGGTCACTTTCTGATGGTGTGCTGGGCAACTTTTGTGCATCACGTTTAAAATAAAAAAAAATAATAAAAAAAAAGAGCAATATGGGAGAAAATAAAGTGTACCAATAAAAATTGACAGTAAAAAGCATAAAATCAAGCTATTTATACAATCATATCCATCACCTAGACAGCACCACTTAAGATTTTTTTTGTAAAGAAAATCTACAATGTGTTTAGTCATTTTGTTTGTGTGTCAGGCTTTTATAATACTGAGTAAGTTGTAAGTGCAAGACTGCCCCACCACTAGAAACCAAAACACAATCATAGCAAAATCCAGGCTAGACTTGATTGGGTTTTTTTATATATGTATATATATATATAAACTAGCATGCAGCCAATATTAAACTGAAAAAACAGTGAGTTAGTAAAACAAAAAAAAAAATCAATTAAATAAAATGAGCTCAAGCACAGACTGGGTGATGCATTTCACATGTAAACTAACAAAAATACTAAGATGTTAGAATGAAACAGGCCTAGCAATAAGTTAACAGCAAGGAACCATTAGTGCATGTAGGGGAAACAATAAGCATAATGTCTCATCTTCCTAACAAAAAAAAAAAAGCTATTTTGGAATAAGTGGAAAAGTACTGACGCAGCAATTAAGTGTCAGCTTTTGAAAATAGGGCTGAGCAGGGCTCTGCGTGGAGTTAATTATGTTTTTCTGCCAGATTTCTTCCCCCAAAGAAAGAAGAAGGGTGCTAACGGCACTCTGGGCACCATCTAGAGCTGACAGCTTCTCCCTCATTCATCACTTTACCAGCAGTGACCAACTGTCAGCTCCTCAAAGAAGGATTCTGGGTTAGGACCGTGTTCACCTTCTAATCCCAAAAAAATAAAAATAAAAAGAATCAGATATGTATTTGTTGATGATTAACTGTCATAAAGCAAATCACAACTCCAGATATCACAGGAATATCCTGAATTATAACAGGCTGTGAATCCATAACATTGAGTGGTACATGGAATCTTAAAAAAATAAAAATAAAAATATATAGATGTGTGCTGCAGGTTTCTTTAATTACACAACCAAGTTGTCAACAGAAATCAGAATAGCAGTGGTTTTTTCACTCACTCCACATTGAAG
>VZSF01001519.1:36096-66392 GCA_013398295.1 Chionis minor
TTCTGGTATACCAGTAAAGCAAGACATTTCATCTCGCTGTATTTTTCACAGCAACTGTGTACATCTTTCCCACACTACCGGTTCTCCCCCAGGACATAATTAGGGCTACATGGAAAAAAAAAAAATTAAAAAAAAAGGAGAAGTAAGGAAATGTCTGGTTCTAAAAGCTTAAATCAGTACTGGGGGGGGTGGGGGGGAAGGAAAAATGAACAAATATGGATTCCAACCACAAACACCATGGAGAAGACTATCGGTTGGGAAGCGTAGGAAAACTTACCTGCCAACATATCTCCTGCGGACCGTTTCTGCAACGGCCACAACTGCCCAGTCCTTCATGCAAAAGGGGCCCGAAGTTCAAAGGTTTTGTGGATAACGCACTAATTGTTCTACCATTAGCATTGCAACTGTATCTGACAAAGGATTATTGAATCCGATTTTAAAAGCCGCTGCTGACAAAAATGGCTGCATTTTCAAAAAATAAAAACCAACAACAGAAAAAAAAAAAAAGGACAAGGAGTACTTTGCAATCTTTTGCTAAGTGGAGATGAGACATTGTGCTGACTGTGTTGTGTTATGAATGCACTAAAATAAACAGACAGATGAAGCAGTATGCTATTTCCAAAAGCAGTGCAAGTGGAGTGAAAGCATTTCCATACGAACCTGGCTTTAAAAACTGGGCTGTCAAAAGAACAGTTAAATGTAACACAAAGTAAGAAACTGTCCAATCACTAATGGTAGTTTTTCTTTTGCTTTGTTTTCAATTCACTGCTTGCAAGTAATGTATTTATTAAAGAAGAGTGAAAGCATAAAATAAATTCAACAAGTCAAGACCAGCTGGGAGATTCAAGAGCGGTGTGTTGTGACTGACACAGTGAAGGGGTAAACAAATGTTAAAGGGAAAAAAGAAAAATTTAGAAGGGTTATACACATTAGCACCACTTTTACAAAACCACTCAAGAGGATGGTTGCAAGTTGTTTTGACATCAATTGGAATTACGCCTGAATATCAGCCTGTCTCAGTTC
This sequence comes from Chionis minor, assembly GCA_013398295.1. Classification (NCBI taxonomy): domain Eukaryota; kingdom Metazoa; phylum Chordata; class Aves; order Charadriiformes; family Chionidae; genus Chionis; species Chionis minor. The sequence goes on from VZSF01001519.1 coordinate 37,120, forward strand.
CCAGGAAGGGGGGTGTTTTTTTCCCCCCCCACCACCCGATCACTTTCATTTGTTTGCTTAAGCAGTGAAACTACTTCCTCATTTTAAATATTGCTGAATTGAAATGGACCATCTTCTGTTTCACTGAACAGGAAGAACAAACCTAAGAGTTTAATACGAACATTTGAGCGGAGACCTAGGCATTCGCCTGCTCGTTTCCAGCCACATTCTACCTTCTTCCTCCGGCCCAACTCACTGTCCCAGAGCTCTCGGAGAGGCAGACGGGCAGGACTGCTCTTCACCATAAATCCTGCCCTAAAAATGACATTTAGGGAAGGCCGGGCGTGCTAGGCTGGCAGGTGAGAGCCATTCTGCAGAGCCCGGCAGCCTGGGGAGTAGCGGGGAATATCAGGGCCAGGATTTGAGAGGGGGCAGCAAATGTTGCAACAGCTGGGAGTTCGGGGTTTTTTTTAATCGCATTTTTAAGTGAAAGTTCTGTAGGAGCACAGACTCTTTCAGGTAGAAAAGACACTTCTTTTTTTACACCAAACTTCCTGTCAATGTCAAGAACCGTAGTTTCTTTTGAATAAACCAGCCTCGTGTCCTAGCAATTTTCCTACAGGAAGAGCTGCAGCCATCTACCAGAATATCACCAGCCCAAGGAGGAAATCCCAGCCAGGAGCCGGTGGGAGCCTCCTCACTTTCCTGCACTACCCTTTTGGAGCTCCTTGTGTTACAGCCACAAGAAAAACTATTGAGGCAGCCAAAATAAGTCCCCCAGTAGGTGCTTGAGTGAGCAAGTGAGCTCTCCTTTGCTGTCCAAACTACTCCACAGCAGCGCTACTGGTCTGGGCAGTGGTGATGGAGACAACGCCGGCCACCAGGTTGCGGGACACCCGGTGTAGGACAGAGGAGCTTGGCATTACCCTCACCACTTCAGAGCTGCTCAGTCGTGACCATTTCCATTTAGAGGTGGGGAACTTTGCTCTACAGATGAAGCGTAACTTCTCCAAAAGCTCGTTTTTAAAGGTCTCGCCTTCACCAAACTGTCACGGGAGTCAGCTAAGCTACTTTGCAAAAGCTCATCCAAAGCGACCTTCTCCAGCAGTTCAAACTGGCCTCCCCAGTTCCGCATCTTGTGCCCTGGCAGGATGCCCTTGATTGCTTTCCGGGGGTATCGGTGATTCCTGATACCGGGATATCCCCAGCACAAATTTCTGACAGAGGTGCTGGCCAATAGAAACAAACGAAAAAAAAGATGCATACAATGAAAAGATGCGTACACGAACGGAAAGGTTTTGATGATGTTGTATGTGGGATACAATCCGCAGCCAGTGGCTTGAGCTGCGTTAGGGATAAACCAAACCACTAGTTTTGCCTAGTACAGGTTTTCCATAAGATCCCCACGCCACCCCACGTATCGTGTTCACATTGTTCGTCTCTTGGCATCGGCAGGAACCATACGTCTCTTGAGTGGATTGTAAGCTGTGCTGACTGTGTATGGAGGCATCTATAAGCAAGGATCGGATGCTACTGGGTGAACCCATGCAAACAAGAGGTTGAAAAGATTCCCAAAACAAAACCTATAGCTTACTACAGATGACACAATGAAGACTAGAGAGAAAAGCCAAATAGTAATGCTACACCATTCAGCTTCAAGAAGCACATTATTTATAGCGCTGTCCACATATGGCTACTGCTAAATGTCAAATCAGCAGCCTCATCAAATTACACTTTGGAACTAGTGGAGTCCACAGATCTGTACAGATATACAGTGCGACAAAACCCAGCTTCGGCTCGTACAGTCATCTACGAGAGCCTGCAATGGTCAAACAACGCCCAACTGTAGCCTGAAACCTTGTGTAGTTCAAGGAGCTCCTTGTGTAACTGAGCAGAATTAGAGGGGAGGGTTGGGGGGGAAGGACATTTGTTAGTTATGACAAGGACAAACTAACAAGCTCCAGGATAAGTGGGTGATCCGCAGTCTCGCCTCCGACCTGCAACAGCGACAGCTTGGTTCGACTCCCTGACCCCCTGCGCACCGCCTGCACGGGGCAGGGCTGCTCTCCTGCGTAGGCGCTAAGGGAATACCGCTATCTCCTACCGGCCCGTACTGCTGGGACAAAGAAAACCATAAATGCACAGCAACAAGCTTCAGTAAACAAGTAGAAATAAGGAATTCACCTGAAGAAAAAATCTGGATTCTATTGGAGCTGCAATACTTTGTGGCTTCCCATTTGAGTACCTGAACTCAGTGCAATTTTTTTTAAAAACAAATTATTATTTTTTTTAAAAAACAAATGCATGCAGCCTCTTGAATTTAAGAAAGGGTTAAGTGCTCTGATTTTTCAAGGACACCAGACACCAGTGGTTCCACGGACGTGAACAGCCAGTGTAAGTGCAGCATCTTTCAAACCAGAACAGAAAAAAAAAAGTTATTGGTGGGGGGGGGAGGGGAATATCAGTATTTGCAGCTATGAAGAGTCCATTGATATGAAATATTCTCTTCAATTTAGTCATGGAAAATAGCTGGCTTCTCATTTAGGCTACGTACATCCTTTAGCTTGTGTCAGCTCTATTTTCCATAAATGTACTTTGGTTATAGTCGCATGTGTCAGTCCAGACATCTTTGGCCTAAACAAGCTGTACAAAGCAGGATTTCCATGGAACAAAAATACTAGTACACTAATTGAGGACATGTTTCAACATTGTAATGATCTGTAGACTCCCAAACCTATTTTTCCAGCCACCTTTGAGTTGCATGCTGTAGCAGTACAGTCAGCACCTCTCAACAGATAATGCTGCAGAGATGGATCTCACTTGAGCGGTGATTGTCAAACACGTACTTCCCGCGAAACCCTCTGCCCCCTGGGATTGCCAAATCTACCCTGAGTCTTTAAAGCGTTTTCGTGCTACTACAAAGATGGGAGAAGCTGCAAGAAGCACATTTAAGAGAATATACTTAATCCACTCTTCAGTCTGTAGAATAACCAAACTTTGAACTGGAAAGCATTTTGATCCGCTATTGTTATAAACACCCTTCCTCGCACAAAGACATTTTGTCACCCAAACTATTCCCATAATGTGAAACACCGGCTCTTACTCATTACTCCGGGCAGATTCTTTTTTAAAGGTCAGTTGACTTGCTAACAGAGAACTGGTTAAGGATTATAAAGCAGTTGGTGAATAAATGTTAATATGGCAAATATTTAGATGTGTGGTATTTGCAAATTATATACCTGCCCTCACTCCTTCCCTCTCAATTTCAGTTCAAGGCTGCTCACTTCTGGGTGAGCAAACAGTGTAAAATACAAGGCGGCAGAAAAAGCAGCATGAACACATCTTTCCTCGTAAAAAATCTGGCAGGACCAGTCCACCACTAAACTCGGACAAGAAAACCGTTCCTTCTGTTAATGTGTGTAATTTGCCAATTTAAAAAGCACACGGGTCATTAACAGTGTGGGAGCAAAATCATTTGCACAGGTGTCAGGAAACTGGACAAAATTATTTATGCTTCCCGGCTACCGATTTTCTTTTAAGAATCAACAATGTACTTAATGAAGACAACGTGAAGATTAACCTTAAAAGTGACCGCTTTGTTTCTGACTGCAGTTTCTGACACCAGGCTGGCTCAAGAGATCAAAGAACACCCCATACAGCAGCTGTAGCTTTGAAATTCCGGGACTAGCACGTGAAGCCAGCCCAAGCGTGCTCTGACACAGGCCACAACTGATGGGACAACGCAGAATGCACGTTTAGTCAGTTCTGTGACTCCTTCCAAGAGTTTAGTGTCCCAGGCTTAGGGGTCTTACACCCTCTTACCAGACAGAAGAAGAGTGAAGCAAACTGGATTTTAAAGCAAGAAAAATTGTGGGGTTTTAACTCTTTCTCCTCCCCAAGAGGTAAGCCGTTCTCTTGTCCTCTCCATCACGCTGTTCTCAAATTTAACCATAAAGCTGAACTGCGCCTATTAAAAACGTCCCAATATTTGGACGGGGAGATACGTATGAATAAAATAGTAAAGCCGTAATTGAATTGAATTTTTCTGCCGCAGTTCAATGTTAATCAAACTGCAACGAAGTATTACAGCTGCAGAGGAGCCCAGCTGTGGGTCTGGGTGCCCGTGCTGTTGGCTCCAGTGGCACTCGTTCACAACTGCCATACTTCCGTGGGCCCGGCTCCCTTCAGAACACCAGAGAGACGAGTCTGTGACCATTTCTACTCCTCTGTTTGGGAAAACCCTTTTAAAAATCAGATAACCAGTCTAGTCTGCAAGTAGCATTTGAATTATTTTGAAGCGCTAATTTCCAGCGTGGCACAGAGTAGGCTACCAACAAGTCTTTCTCATGATATTTACAAAAGGAAACCAGCTTGGCGTTTTAATTAAAAATCCCCATATCACACCGTAAGGTTGAAGTATTCAGGAGAAGATTGAATACGAATTCCCATCTCTGCAGCATTATCTCATGCGTCATCAATTACTGCCATGCCTAAATCTAGCATCATGCCAGCACATTAAGACAGTAGGTACTATATGCAGTGTTCACTGGACCAGAAGAACAGAAATAAGAAGGGGGAAAGGAAACCCTAGAGAAGAAATTAAAAAAGGCAGACCGTGCAATACAAACCAGATCATGGCTGCTTAGCTAATATGGGCCAACTGCTGCGGAAGAAAAATGTCGAACACCCCAAGTTGTGTAAATTTTTTGTAAACATCTAACACGCACACAAACACACACAACACCAACCTACACATGAATGAAAAAAATATATATCGATCTTTTGCTAACACTAAGTTTCTTCTAAGTGCAGACTAACGTGAAGAAACTTTAACAGAGAACTTGAATTATTAATAGGGAAAAGAAATACTTGAGAAGTACTATCTTAACAAAAACCTAGTCTTAATCAGAGCACCACTAAGCGACCCTCGATTATTCACCACAAGTTTTCTCGCTCTCCTACTGAAACTGGAAGTGAAACTTAGCTCAAGCCAAGTGCCAAACTTAGGTCCAGTTTAGGCTGAACAATCTACTGCCTAGCAGAAAAAGCTTTGCAAAGAGAAAAATTTATAAGCTCCGTAAAGCTTAACAAGGTAAAACTGAACAAAACTTAAATTTTTCCCCATCTTCTGGCTGTGTTCTCCACATGTAATTCCAAGTAGAGCAATACTTTAAAGAAACTCGGGGCGCAGTTTCAGATTCATGGGGAAGGGCTGCTCTACTCATCCTGTAACGCATCCGTGTTTCTGTACTGCCAGATGTCGTTCTGACACTTTAACACACCAATAGGTTTCCAAAAATATTAGCTAAAAAAAGGATCCAAATGCATTTACTACACTATTCCATCAGGTTTGCATATGAATTAAACGGATTCTTCAACCAAAAGTATAAAAACTTAACAAAAGTATCTATGAATGAATGTATTATTTAAAATAATTTCTGAAACACCATGTTGACCTAAAATTTAAAGTCACCTCTAGTTTTATAACTACTTAAAGATTAAATCCCAGGCCCACTTAATCTCAGCATGCAATTTACCACAAAAAATTAACCCTGTACTGACCAAACGATGCCCAATCCTATCAAATTTGACTGCATTCACATCAAGTACCATCCGATCAGGGCCTAATTTTTGGTGGGTTGATGATGCTGATAAGTGTGTATCTTACCGATTCTATAGGCTTGTCTAGAGATGCTTGCTCTATCTCCAGGTGCCCTTCTTCATATTGATCAAAGTGATTGCCCTGGAAGAGAAGATGACTGTTAGCTCTATGGCAGAGAACACATTTCCAAAAAGTCTAGTTTCAAGATTCAGGTTTGTACACGGCGTTTACATAATTTTTACTTTTATATAATTTTGCCAGCAAAACAAATGAACTTATTAAATACAGGATCAATCCAGTATATAGGCTACAAGAACAAAAAAATATTCTAAAAATTAAGACAACTTGACGATAATCATAAACTACGGCAATTGGCAAAATATCAAACATTTACAATGACAATACTTTGAGGGTTTTTTCCTTCAGAAAGTCTACGAAAACGCTGACCGTAAGCGCCAGTGCTGGCCTTAAAACCACATAGGACAAGAAGCAGAAGGAATCAACCCCACCACCACTAGAAAGGGGTTTATTGTTGTCTTTTCTCTTTTAAAGAAGATTAAGACTTTCCTTGCGGCAGGAAGCCCAAACTGCTTGAGGCATACATGTATAATTTCAGACACCTGAAGTCAACAAAACCAAACAGAACTTCTCCCCCTGCCCATAGCGCTTGTTCATGGTCTGGAGCAGCCCTTTCCTCAACCCTGGGCAGCTGCTCCGTGAACCGTTAGTGGAAGCGATTCCCCAACGCACAAAAAAGCCATTAGTTTCAGCCCAGAGCAGCCCCTGGCGCCAGCTGACCAAACGGCCACACAAGCACATACGGTGGCACAAAGAGCGCCGGGACGCACATGCACAACTGCTTATTCCAGCCGTACCAGCTTAAAGCATTTGCGAGCAGAGCTCCTAAAACTGCTACACAAAAAGCAGCAGGACCGAGGAACACATCTGAGGAAAAAGAGACAGACCAAGAGTTTGTGTAACCCAGAGTTACACAGGGAAGTGCAGAAATAGGAAGTGGGAAGTGAAAAAAAAAAATAAAATCTGTTGTAGCACTGTTGTAATTTCAGAGGTTTCTGAAACCTCAAATTCCTGAAAAAATCCTGATAAAGCATGCAGATAACCACACAGCAAAGAAAATGCTACAAAGAACGATAAACCCAAGCACTTCGCCTTCCTTCCACTCCCAGAGCGACCCCACGGAACACCTTTAGTCCCACAGACTGGCCATGTATCGTAATTAGACAGGAAAATGAAACGGGATTGTTATTACAGTGTACTGTGCCCAGTCTCCATGAACACACCCCTCTAGATTGCCGATTTCCGACCCAGGCAGCCTCTCCCCCACCCGTCAGTGCCACCTAAGCCCAGTACAACCCACAAACGACAGCCACCACCATGGAGATTAGAGCCAAGCAACCCTCCTCACGCATCTCCTATGGCAAAATCCCATCTTTCCATGCTTTTGCCAAGACAGTATGCATACAGGACTCATGAGCTAGGAAGACAAGCGGCAGTCTCTGCCCTCCAGAATAATCATTGGTGCTGGATCGCCATCAGTGTGAATGGCCAGGAGGAATCATAGAATGGTTGAGGTTGGAAGGGACCTTGCAGATCATGGAGTTCCAACCCCCCTGCCATAGGCAGGGACAAAGGAGGGGGGGGGGGGGGGGGGAAATAATCTCTTTCACAGCTCTGTTGTAATTTCGGAGGTTTCAGAAAACCTCAAATTCCTGAAATTGCAAACATGGTGAACCATTTCTGGCCATTCCAACAGGCTGGTCCATCATGTAGGACTTAAGTCCACCGTCCCTAGCACAGACCTGGAAAGCAAACAAAAAAACAAAAAAAACAAAATCAGCCTTTCCATCCGCAAACTGGGAAGCAAACAGGAGAGACTCCTGCAGCCGAGAGGAGCACAGAAGCCACCAAAGGGGGTTGTTTCAGCAGGCTCCTACGTCACCCGGGCGCTGCTCGGTGTCACAGCCCTGTGAAACCCCAGGAGGCGCTGAGGCCTCAGCTGTCACCCCCTGTCACAGCCCCGCGGTGCCACCCAAGTCCTTCTGGCTGCTTGGCGAACACCAGACACCTGGCACTGTGTATTTGCATCCCAGCTCCGCAATTACTTCAAGCAGGAACACCTAGCGCCGCTGCCAAGAGAAACATGTTGTCACTCTCCTCCTTTCTACCAACACCAGCTTTTCCTTCTGCAAGAATTTTAATGAAAGCCAGCACACGAAAGCAAATTATAGTTGTAACGGACTGCCTGTTGGAATTTTACAAGCCAGGCACCAGCCTCCAAAAAATCCTCTGGAACGAGCGTTCGTATCCAGCGATGCAAATCCGCAAGAGACCGTCTTGACAAAAACCTGTTGCCAAGAGAATGTGCTTTGATGCGGGTGCCCTAACTGCCAGCCTATACATCATCTGCCGTCCACAGCGATAATTCACCCAGGCCACGCTCCGCTCCCAGTAGTCTTCTTTCCCACGGCCTCTCCAGGGCAAATTTGGGGCTTAATCTGCAGGCAGCAATCCACTCCCATCCTTTTTTTTTTTTTTGGACAGCCTTCAAGGAGCGAGCTGAAGGCAAACTTACCATGCGCACGCGGTCGTCGAGCTGCTTAAGAAGGCAAGCAATTCTTGGGGGACGGGGCGCAGGGTAGGTGTGCAAACTGTACACGCCTGTGCCGTGAAGTCGGGGAACGCAGCAGGGAGAAGACAACATAAAACCTGCTGCGACAGCACAAAGGACGCGGCCCAACCTCCCCCAAAGTAGCGCCCAGGAGAACAAAAGCAGTCGAGGGTGCCCATGCTGATAATGAATTTGCACTGTTGGCTGAACACTAGCAAAACCACATTATTAGAACTTCATATATTTATAAAAATGAAATCCAGGTAATTTAGCAAACAAACACTTGAAACACTCTCAGCAAAAACAAAGCCATACTCCCCCTCCCCCCCCCCCCCCCCCCCCCNCTCCTCCGCCTGCCAAGACAGTCAAAGTTGGTTTTAGAAAGGCAAGGGTCAATTCCCATTTGACAGCGCGCCTTGCTGATCTGAGGCTTTACAACTCCATTTTTCCTGTGCTTAAAAATGTCTCCTCCCAGAAACTATGGGCTGAACACCTCATCGACAAACACAAAGACAACAAAAGGCAAATAAAACATTCTACCTTCTAATCATCCCACTATTATCCACTTTATATACTTGGGGGTTTCTTTTGCATATTTATATACTTTGGATCTTGTTATCTGCTTTGGGGTTTTTATTACTGGTAATGGGAGTGGGGACAGGTTGCTTGTTTTTACAAATAACAGCAACACTAATATTAGAGCTTTCAAAAGAGGCCGCGTGCTTCCCCTCACCTTGAACTCCTGGCTATGGAAACGCTGCTCCAGCAGGCAGGAACAAGCCCCGGTGGGATGCTGACAAACCGCCCGCTATATTAGGAATCTGGCTGCTACAGACTGGCTAATTTAATGCCATCGGAATAACAAAGTGTCCAAACCGAACTGAAATCAATACCCATCACAGAGACTGTACTTTATTTATCAATACTTAAAACAAATGATAAAGGAAATATTTTCCTTCCACCCTAAAGTAGCTCACCCTGGGAAAAAAAAAAGCAAGCAGATAATAATCCAACAGTCACACCGAGGTCAAATTTGTGAGCGCGTTCAGCCTAACGAGCAAGAAGAAAAATGGTTCTCACTTCTAGGGCCATGACACACAGCTTGTGAAAGCCATGTCATCTGCCATTGTGGCGATCACAGGCCTTTGGAAACTGGGACTCTGCGGGGCTGGAGGCAGCACAGTCTGTCCCTCTGCTTCCTCATCCCTGGAGCTGGCTAAGGAACAAGTTGGGGAGAATTCCATCTGTTTTCCTTCTTTTCCAGTCCTTCAACCTGGCACATTGAATGGATCCATGTAACATTTCTGTTTTGCTGTATCTTAAGACAATGAATCAGAAGACGACAAAATACTTTAACATTTAAATCTAACAGTTAATTAAACCCTAAACGTTGAATCTGTTGAGAATAAACTACATTTCTGGCAAAGGCGGACAGTAAGCACAGGCCACATTTTAATGATTTTGATCTGTGTCTTCTGGAGACTTGAGGGATGCTTCCCTCTTCAGAGGAAAGCTTTACGTGAAAAGAAGAATTCGATCCCTACAAAATGGATACCAGGCCATAAAATAACCGCTGCATTAAAACCAGCACTACTCAAACTCTATTTCCAAGCCTTCTTCCCGGTACGACGATTACAGAGACACAGTCCAACCCTGGCCCTGCCAGCTAATGACAAAATTTCCACCTACTCGCGTGGAGAAGGATTTCAGGGCCACACGCAGCGCCCTTCTCCCCCTCATCCCCTGCCCCTCCATTTTCAAGCTGTCTCCATCAGGCTTCCTCACGTCTGCCTTGTGAAGCAGGACACGCTGCGCTGCTTCTAGCACTTTCTTACCCACTCTGCCGTTTCAGGATGGCATCTGTAAGATGAGAGACTTCCACTTAAGCGTCATTTATTGCTATCGCTTTGTGCTACAGCAAGTGCTCCGACGCTAGACGCGGTGCTACAAGCATACTGAAATTCAATATATTTCACTACTCGGGTGAGAAGCAAGGACTAGCCTTTAACATCTAAACACCCTTATTATACACCACACACACCATTTAGTTTCCTTCTTGCACTCATCTCCAGGAGCCAATACGTTAACCTCCTGTAATTCTTTGCGTAACATCATCTGAACTTTGGCTAACTACCCATTTTGGCTACTCACAGTCACATGTCCTCTCCTCTCTCCCCCAGTTACCCATTGTTTGAGCTTTGCATGAAGCTCTTCACCAAACCTTACGTCTTGGAGCCCTCACACGCTTAACGGCCGAGTTATGAATGCAGCTTTTGAAAAATCAACTAACAAAAGCTGCCTCCATGCAGGAGTTTAGACCCTTAATTCTGCCGTATTTGGATGGTAAATACTTCAGAACTCCGGCCCAACAAATGCCACGTTCTCCAAGATTAAACACAGCAGAGTCACTGCCTTTTCTGAAACAATTCAAGTTGAACAGCTTAGGGGAAAGAAAACCGCTGTGTCTTTCCCACCTATAAGGTCCCAAATACTGTAGCAGCGAGACCCGATCAGTATAGCTAAAAAAAATAATTAAGAACTTAATCACAGTTTCATCCCAAAATCTTTAGCGGCAAGAATTGTTGCCAATAAATTACTCTGTGCAAGTGAAATTAATTTGCTGATTTAGGCCCATTTATCAGAGTAAGTTTAGTATCACAGAATTAACTCTCCCCCCTACACAAAGCACCTTTTCATGGAGGTGGGCAAAGACAAAGCATCTAAGGACACACAGATATTTTTTCCCCCGAGGGGGGAAAAAAAACCCTTTTAAATGCATCTTCACAACTCCGAAGCAGAAGAAAAATATGCTCTTTCCTTCCTTCCCTCCCACCCCACCCAAAGGGTGTACCCAAATTCAAACCGGACTTCTGAGCATGGCTTTTTCTAAGTCACCTACAGCATCATCGACACAAGGAGGAAAGAACAATGAGTCACTTCAACTGCTTCAAGGCTATTAGACCTCCCTGGATATTAATTACTGGATGGCTCTTTCCAATCTGTCCAAGCACAGAGGATATTAAGATGTCAGCACGCAGAATACATTCCATATAGTGCACTATCCTGATAGGAATTAGCGGTTTCTTTTATGAACAGCCCTAAGTTACCCATGTATTATTTCAAAAGAAAAGTAAATGTGGCAGTCTACATTTCAGTAGCTAGGGCCAAACCCCGAAACACGGCGCTCATGCCGAGACGGGAGAAAACTACAACAAAAGAGCATAATGGAGCGGTGAAAGCAATGGTTTCCTTTCAGAACGCCTTCATTCAGCTGTCCTTGCAGTTACTGTTCAACAAAAAAGCTCAGTTACAGAAACGGTATTCTTAATATGAAAGAAGATGATGTAGGCTACAAAACCCAACAGAAGTCAGATACGAAAGAGCCGAGAATGAGGATACCTGGGGAAAACGCTCCCTGCTCCACGAGTCACAGGGACAGCACCTTCAACGGCGTGAAGGGAGTAAAATAAGAAAAGACGCCAGCATAGAGCCCCGTGCCTACGCTTAATTGCGCTAAAATCAGTGATGAGTGGGGAGGGAACGTGCAGAACGCAGTCACTGAGATGTCCAAGCAGAAACAATCTATTCGTGTCCACAGTGAATTCCAGGAGCAGCTTAGGAAGGCGCACAGAAACGCGTGTTCCTGCCACCGTGCAGATAATGATCTAAAGAAAGTAATTTTGTGGAAAAGCCTCACAATACTCACCATCGTTATTTGTTAAATGCACTGGAAAAGAGCACAGCCTGATTACGACTGCTTAACTGCACTTGAAAAGAGTACAGTGTGCTCCTTAGACATTCAAAAATTAGTTTTACCCTACCAAAATATCAGGAAAATACTCAAAAAAGTAATATTTATATTGCATTCACTTTAAAATGGCATTTTAAAAACACTAAAGCAAATCAGCACCACTTGTGCATATTCCATTGATCCAGCGATTCAATCACTAAACCTTGAACTCCCAAAAAGATTACGTAAAGCCATAAAACTCAGGGTTGTTACCCACAAGTGCCACTTGAAAACATTTAGCCAAGCCTGCTCCCCATTCCAGAGAACTCTGAAGGCATTAGGCTGTAAACCAGCAGCTGAGACACTAGGAATATCTAAAAAGAGAAATGACTACTCACAAAAAAGGCCATTTTCTAGTGCAGATAAAGCCGTGGCAGACTGCGTTAGCTACAAATCAGAATATTTTGCAGTGCCCTCCAGTCTCTGCTCCCAGGGCTGGAAAGCAGAGCCGACATCTCCTGACGCCGTCCCGGGACGGGTCAGCACGGACACAAGGTCTCAACGGTTGAGGGCAGGAAACTGAAGCAGCATGTGAACACAAGCGAGCAAATTTCCACCTCTCCAAAATCCTGGCTGCCTGCACACATATGGCATCTTCACGGATCAAGAAAAAAACAACCAAAACAAAAACCAAACCTCAGTGATTCCAGAAGCAAATATCCCATGAAATTTAAAATTGTCTTTTTTAAAGGAGGAGACTGAGCAGTTCTGAGAGCTTCAGGAGGACGAGGCACCTTAATGTCCATCGGCTTTTCCCAGGGATGGCTGAACAGTTCCCAGCACAACTCTTGCAAGCCCTCGCCTGCGGGACACCCACCCCAACGTCACCAGCCCGGCACCAGCACAGCGGCCGAGCAAGACCGACCCAGCCATCGCTCTGCAAGGACCTGACAAGAGCACCACACTCTTGCCTAACCCAAAGCGTAGGAATTTCAGCAAACCACAATCATCTCATTTTGTGGTGCATTTTGTGTCTAGTTCTCGTTTTAAAAATCCTTCCGGCTTGGTCAGCTGTTACCAGTCCAGCCAGTTTTGCCCAGCCCCACCTCTCCTCACACCGCCTGAAGGCGATAGGTACCACCGAGGGCAGCTACAGGGTTACACCAGAAAAGACACCGATTCCAGGCAAAGATCAAAGACGAAAGTTCTCTTTTCTTTTGTTCGTTTGCGGGGCGTCTGGCAGCTACATCCTACACTAAACTCACCAGTAAATTTCAGCCCACAGAGATGGGAGAGGGAAGGTGTTAAAACCAGATCCAGCTCACCATAACTAATCAACTGCTTATTACACACCACCAAAACATAACGGGTTTATAATTTCTCCGCAAGATCCATACTGCCCTACGCAGGCTGACTACAAATCTCAGACAGTAATTTATGCTGCCCTTTTAAGCTAAGCGGGACCTGACGACTCTATAGGATGGAAGATCTCCAAAACGTAATTGATGCAGACAACCGTGTTGATGTTTAGAAATCCATCCAGAGAATTCAAAAACAACTCCAGGAAAGTGTAGCTTAGGAGCATTTCTTGAATATTCATTATGCGCCCAGAAGAAAATACATTTTTAAGATCAACACACACCTATAGGATGACTCCATCCCACCCTGTCTGCACTGGAAGCTTGCTTGGAATAATTTTAAAAGCCATGTGGTTTCTCAAAGCAATACAAAAGCAACTTTGTGCTGGTACCTGGAAAGCCTTTGTTAATGCTTCCCAGAACAAAATCATTCTTTTTCCTGTTGTTCCCTTTAGCGACTGTAAAGACACACAAAAATTTAGTTACCCTTTCCTAGCAACACAGAGGTAAAGCATTCACAAATGACAGCTAACGTTCTCATAGCCATGTTATAAATCGCTTTTCCCAGTCCCTTCCCTGTAAATGAGCAATACAAGTGGGTAAGTACGGACACTGCGCACCTTCACACCCTCCAAAATAGCTTAATATTTACAGGCAACATTTTGTGGAAACTGCAGCAAAACCTCACTGTAGGCAAACACACACATCAATTATTTTGAGAGTACTTAAAATGAAAATCCTCTCAAGTCAATACAACAAAAGCAATCACTTCAGATTTGGATATGAATCTAAATTGGCAACTTTTCAAAGAAGCACCTTGTAATTACACACTGAGAAGTTGATGGCACCTTTTGTTTACCAAACCAAAAGTGAATTTTGATGGCGAAGTTCTAACTGTTAAGTCCGAAAACACCGAAAAAAACCACCCTCCAGAACACATTCAAGACCACTCGTAGGTCAAGAGCTTTAAAGCAGGAAAATATGCACATAAACACCTAGTTAAAGCTGCCCAATTAAAAACACGTTCTACAGTTGAGAGATGAACAGCTTGTACAAAAAGGAGTGGAAGCCAGAGGCAGGTCCCCACTTCGCTGTGCTTTGTATACTTTGGCATCAAACAAGAACAATTTAATGTCTTTCAGATTCCTTCTGGCGCTACCAACGCCAGCTATAAATCTGTTCCAGCACGAGGGATGCTGTTCAGTTCTTCAACGCTTCCAGCAACTGCACCGAAGAGTATTAGCATTGGCCTCACTCCCCCAGTTTTCTCTTAGCCATTTCTTAACATACCTCAGCGCAGAAGATGCTGCAGCTTCCAGCACCTGCATCACCATGACTAACAAGGACTTGCAAACAAGAGAGAGAGAGAAAATACCTTAATGAACAGGGTGCTTGTCACTTCAATATCTAGGATATAATTTATTCACCACCGCAACCTTCCAAGCTTTCATAGTACTGTCTTTCTTCCTTTTTTTCTTAATACAGTGTTTAACTTGAGAAAGGATTATTTCTAAACCAAAACATCACTGAAAACCTCACTTGGGAGCACGTTAACTGGATTCAAACTCAACTCATTCCACGGGACTCGGTCCCATTCAACATTTTTTCAATGATAGAGGGGAAATAGAGCAACTACTGACTCAGTTTGCAGATCACGAAGCCCAAATGACGGTAAGCAGCCGCGTGGACAGCGTGTTTGTGCAGAGCAATCCGACCCACCGAAGAGCGGCCTGAACTCACTAAGGCAAAGTCTGTTTTCACAGAGCCCTGTACAAACACACCTGCACGCGAGCGGGCAGGCGAAATCCAAGTTAAAGCCTCTCCACACAATATGGTAGCAAAAAGGATAAAAATACAGTCCGAGGGTGTGTAACGGAACAATAGCGAATAAGAACAAAGTAGTAAAAAAAGATGTTTGTATATTATACAGATGGAACCTACGCTAAACTCCTCTGTGCAAGTCTTCAAGTCATAAATGTGGAAAATTTTAAGACGCCGTAAACAATGCAAAGGGAATGGTGAAATGTCTTACAATAAGAAGATTCTGAGATCAGACCATTAAGGCTCTCAAAAGAAGCTAGAAGTAAGACAGAAATGTTATATATGCCCTCACATAGGAAGGGGCAGTGCAGTAACGTGTGCTTTGGCATAGTAGAGAAGGACGTAACAACAGCTAAAAGCTGAAAATAGAAAAATCTTGAAGAAGAATAAAGGAAAATACACCTTTCAGTGGCCAAACTACCAGAACAATTTACAAAGGAAAACGTTCACCATCACCACCCGTCAGGAGAAAGAGACACTGTAGCCAAGCACTAATTCCTGGGCTCAAAACTGGGTCAAATGACAGAAATCAAAGGGTAAGCGACACCTGGCTATTGAAAGCAGACAGCTTAGTATCAACTTCCGGCTTTAAAACTCTGAACGGCTAAACTCTCAAATGAATTAACTGCTCAAAGAGCTGCTTGAAGGTGGAAAGTATCAAGAATTTCTATGGATTTAAAACTACGGTAGAAAAAAAAACGCCATGCGTCAACCGAGGAAACGTTGGCCAAGAACTGCAATCGTGCTTTTTGACCAATGATCTCCTAAAGCTCGACACCCCCATGTAGCGGGTGTTAGGAGACTAGTTAGGAGGGTTTGGTTTTGTTTCAGAGGGTGAGACTCAGAAGCAGCCAAGATAGGTTAGACATGGTTTGTGGGACTGAGGATAAAAGCGTTTCCTTTCCTACCCGGTTACCCACAGCAACAGAGAACATCGCCGCATGAGAGGAGTGACAACACGCAGAGTACGGAAAGGTACAACCCAGAGAGGAAAGGAGGTCTATATAAAATTAACTTACCACATGAGTTCCAAAAATTCACACTGAAGTTCAGCTTCTCCTGTGATCATCTAAAAACAGAACCAATGCCATTCGATCTACTTTTTAAATGTATTCTCTCCTCCCTTCCTCACTCACATCGGCAAAAAAAATCAGTCATGGTTCTGATGCTCCTGCTTTGCTCAACTGAGAGGTCAGCACGTCTCGCCAGGGAGGTAAGAGCAGTGTTCTCCCTGTGCTGCCCCCAAACCACAAATTTAACCCTAATCTGATGATAAACAAGGATGTCTAAACAATAATAATAGATTTTAGAACATCTAAGATTAATCCTTAAACTAGAATACATGCCATAGAAAAGGGGCTGCCTCCTGGACTGCTCCAACTACATTTGTCCAAGGCAAGTTCACGCCCAGCGATCTTGTATCAGAAGCTCAGGATAACGTAGTTTGCAGCAACTCCAATCCTATTCTTTCCCTCCTTCCCCCACATTAAGTTTTTCTTCTCCCAATTAGTAAAAGGAGGCAAAAGAAAACGACCCTATTTATTTCCTTGCAGCACAGAGAAAAGCTATCAACTTACTTTGCCACATAACCCATGAGTAGTCATGGCCTCCCGATGGATATAAAAATCAAATACGTTTGCCTTAGGCAGCACCTAAGAAATGAATCCAAGTCGAAGCCACTGACAACAGGCACTCATTAAAAGGACAGATTTTAAAACTCCACGCTATGGGCCCAGATGTCCAGTAAGCCGGACCGCATAAGCTGCTTGGGAACAAAACTTATCCCTGACATTCTGCCAATTAAAAAGCATAAAATCACCGTGCCATCAGCGTGCAGTTCAACTTGCTGGAAGCGGCAGGACTAGCAGCACAAACCAGCCAGTAACAGCGCTGTGCTCGGTTAGCTCTTTGAATCCTTGGGGGGGGGGGGGGGGGNTTGGCAGAAGCAAAAATACCAGAACTGAGGTTCAAACTGGCCACATTTCAACCCAGTTTAGAAAAACAGGCATTTCTGCTTGGTGGAAGTGTTATTCTATCATACGGACTACACAACAAACTAAAAAAACAAGAGACGGAACAGTTGTGTTCCGTCTGGCTAATGATGCAAGTAAGTGCAATGTACGTAGGAAGAGGAAATTATTGTACACATATACACATATGGCTGGTAATATTTCTGCTTCAACAATGAAAAGGAGAAAGATATAGCAACAAAACATTCTCTCAACAGCTGCGAGTAACTGGGAGCTCCGCTGAATCTCAGCGATAGGGAGACATCCAGAGTGTTCATTCTTTGAGTTCAATACAGTTAATCTGAAGAAATAAAATATTGTTATTACACAAAAATAACACTAAAAATATATTTACTTCGTGCAGCAGCCTCATGTATTCACACAGCTTTCAGTAATGGTTTTAAAACACTCTGTTAGCACAGTCGACAGCTTTCGTTCATAATTACTTGAAGTTACAATGGTTCACAAGTCTGCCTCTGCCGTGGGGAAGCCAGTCAATCAAGGAGACAGCAGAGGCAGACAAGTGACAGACAGCCCTGTGACAGATAAGTAGTACGATCTTTTAATCACAGGACTAAGCTTGTCAGTGGCCCACTCAAAAATAACCCCTCCTGTAATGGAAAAGGGGAAAAGGTGGGATTTATTTGGGTAAGCCATCCAGCAGACCGAACTTACCATTTCGGAGCCTGAAAAGAGGAAAGAGAAGCGAGGTCAGTAATATCCCTCCTCCTGTAACTCATTTCACTGCTTAAAGTCTCCCAACCAAGCTGCTGTGCTGCCCTGGTCAGGGACAGATCAAGTGCTACTGCACACAGCAAAGCTAAATGCCTTTCACTGGAGCTGCCCTTAAGCTCAACAACTGCAAAATACAGTCAAAAAACAGGGGCTTTCCCTTGAGTTATTCTATGGTTTGGGAGCACACAGCAAAAAGAGAAGAGGGTCTGCACCCTTCGTGCAGCTTCTAAAGCTATACAGCAGAGCAAAAGCGAGACAATCCTATAAAAAAAGAAACCCCACACCAACAAAAGCTGCATAATCACCTCATCGTGGCGCTATCTTCCAATGCCATTTCCTGCTCCTTTGGCAATTTCAACTTCCAAACCATCCTTAGCATTGAGGTTCCTCCCACCCTACCATAGAGAGGATTGGGAATAATTTCCGAGTACATAATCTTTCTCCTCTCCCTCCATACTGCTGTCTTTATCCTTAAGGATGTCTGACTTTCTTACCCTTACACTAGCTGCTCTTTTCCACAGGGTTACTTCTAAATCCCAGATCACATCTCCATCCCCTCTGCAGCTTTCTTCACACCCATCACATGGCTCTGGCCACAGTTATGGGACAGTCCCCCACCCCCTCTTATTTCTCCAATCCTCAGCCGATCCCTCCGGCTCAACAATCCTCCTCCCCTCATCATCTTTTTAAGCACCTCACACCATTTGTACCTTCTTTTTCTCGGCTGGTTTAGGTCCTTTCCTTCCGAAACCCGCTTCCCTGCAGTGCCGTACGTTTCCATTCCTGCCTTCCCCGACTGCACAAAGCTTCCTTTAGTCAGGCACAGGGCAGGAAAGAATAGCTCTCAGCAGCGCTCTCACCTTTAATCCACTTCTCGCCAGCAGATCAGAAGCTCAGAAACCTGAACACCACCTCTGCTAACCCCACATTGCTAACCTCATCCCTGCCCACATCAACACTCGACTCGCAGCCTTGCCAAACTAATCCTCCCAAGCCCAGAATCTTTCCAGTTTCTTTCCAGAAAGAATTACAATAAAGAGAACTCTCAAATGCTTTTTTTTTTTTTTTCATCCAGTGACTCTCTTCCATTAGCCACATCGCTAATCCCAAGGCACTTGCCTTTCCTCCAAACAGCTAAAAGGTTCCTTTCACCCATTCACTTTACTCATGACCTTTTGTTTGTCTTCCTCTCTGGAGATGGTAACCCATCCTTTTACTTCATCGGGAAGATCGCAAGTAGATCACCCAAGAACAAAATCCGAGGGATGTCTACAGCTTCCCTCCCCCTCACCACATCCCATCCACCCCTGCTTCAGGAGGTGTCATTTCAGAGCACCATCTCCCTTTTGTCATGCCCACTCGGGTCTCAACAGACTAGCAGTAACACGGGGTCGCATTTGTTCCTACTCCGTTAAAGGACAGAAGTTTCACCTGCTGAAGCTCAGAGTTAAAACCGCTAGAAATTGCGTGAAAAAGGCATTCTTAACACTGACAGAAAGACTCCTACAAAGGGAGCCTACGTACAAATTTGTGACTTCACACTAACAGAGCGTCTTATTTTTGCTATAGTGTTGAGACCAGTGTTTTATGGAGATGATCAAAAGCTGCATGCTAAAGGCAGGCGTATTTTCACCTAAGCTTAGCAACTGCCTTTCACAGCAGACCTGCAAACACACAGCATAGAGAGCCACTTCCTTTATTCCACACCAGTGTTATAATCTCAAGTGACCACCATCTAAATATAGAGGAAAAAAAGAGTCAAAAATCCTCTCTGAAAGTGACTTTGCTGAAAAAGGAGGAATAATAAGGTTCAAAAAGCCTGCCTTGACCCACATACTTCAGAAAAATCAGACTGACCAACAGTCAGGGGTACATGCACAGGCGTTTGAGCTCCCACCAATTCCATGCAACCTTGGCCAAGATACTTGGGCCCAGTCTGCCTTTAATAAGCAATTTGATAGCCCATGGTTTTCACATTCAGTTCCCTCTGCAAGCCTTAACCAACTCCAAAGTGTTCTTCCCAGAGGACTGTTTCCCCTTTCCCCTCCAAGGAAGCTTTGAGGCATAAAATAAAACGTCTTCTCACTGGCAAAATTTCAAGAAGAGAGAAGTTACCCTACTATAAAAACAAACCCGACCTTTTTATTTTTCACGCTAGTCTATGGGAAAGACGATGAAAGGCTGACATTTGGCACGGATACAGTCCCAATTAAAAATAGTGCCCTTTCCTAAAGTCAAGGGAAAACAGGGTTGCGACTGGGTTATTGTTTCCGAGCGTGCTCGGCAGCTGTTAAGATTTCGGCGTCAGGTAATGGAGCGCTGTTTCCTCTCTGACATCACGACACATTCCCCCTGCATGACCAGAGCAATGACACAGTAACAGGTTTTGCTGCTACAATTATTTTTTTGCAGAGGGGTTGCCTCACAAAGAGGCAAGAAAGGCACACGTGAAGAAGTTGTGCAACACAGGACTATAGGGCTTACCTGTTTCTTAGGTATACCCTGCAGCACCCGACTCGGTTTAGGTTCCCCATCTCTCCCCTCCCCTGCCAAAGCAAACTATCACGGGAAATGTATTTTCAAACCCAAGACCTGGCTCCTCCACTTCCCGAAACAGGAACTTTATAACCTAATCAGACCACTTCGATGTTAATTATGAGTCGTTTCTTCATTTAAGGAAAGGGACAATGCAAACCAGCCCCTGCGTTAGGAAGCCATACGTACAGTCCATCGATAAGGTGATGCAAATGGTGCAGCCAACCCCGCCAATACGTGTTTTCCCCGGCGTTTCTAACAGTTTAATGATGACTTACAAAGCACGCATCCCCTCGGACGGAACAACACACCGGATGTCCTGACTCTCTTCAAGACTGCACCTTAATGCTTAATTAAGTAGAATTACACAAGCGCCGCAACTATCAAAAAAGCCTCACAGATCTTCAGAGGAAAAGCAGGAGTTTAGGCGAAAAGCACTATTCCAACTTCGGGTTCCCAAAAGGAGAAGAGCTCCATCAACGGCTGCGTTTATCCTCACTCCTTGTGCTTTATTTTCTAACCTCGAGACTCTCTCGGGCTGAATTCAGTAAACAAAATGCCATTGTATAGGCTTAATAAGTCAACGTTAATTTTCCCATTGTTTATTTAAATCCCCTTTAAAACAGCAACATTGGCGTTAATTACGTCGAAATACTAATGCTTTCGGGGGGAGGGGAGGACCCGGCAGAAGTAAAACGCGCTTTCCGCGAAGAAGGGGGCACTGGGGCACCGGAGAGACGGGGATGCCCCGCCGGGGTGCGGGGCTCGGTGGGGTCTACCCCGGGCCGACGGGGGGGCGGGTGACCCCCGGCCTAAAACCCATAAAAACGACCGCAAACCCCCCCACCCCCGCTCCCGCGGGTGCGGGTTACCTCAGCAGGGAGGGGAAGCCCGCACCGCCGGCCGCGGGTCACCTTGACAGCCCGCCCCGGCCCCCCGCGCTCCTGCCTTTGTGTCGTTACCCGCCGCCGCGGAGCGCCGGGCCGGCGCACAAAGCCCCGCCGGGAGAGAGAGGGGGGCGGCCGGCCCCGGCCCGCGGGGGCGGCGNNNNGGCCCGGCCCGGCCCCGCGTCTCCGGCCGCCTCCCCTCAGCGCCTCCGCCACCGCGCATGTGCTGCACGGCGGGTCACGTGGCCGGCGCGGGGGCCCGCCCCTCGCGGCGGCAGCTGGCCAGTAATGACCCGGGCGGGCGGCAGGCGGGACGGAGGACGGCGGGTACCGCTGGCCGCACCGTTAAACCTCCGCCGCGGCGGGTCAGGCCACCCCCTGGCCCCGCTGCGGTTCGGCACGGAGCGCGCACTGCGCATGCGCCGCCCCCTGCGCGCGCAGCCTGGCAACGGGGGAGGACGCGCCGCCGCTGTGCGCATGCGCAAGAGGCCTTGGGCGATGAGGTCTCGACCCGCTTCAGTCTTTCCCGCCCTCGCGGTCCCAACCAATGGGACTGCCAAGGCCTCCTGAGTGATGGCGATAGAAACCAATAGGAGCGCGGGTTTGCTACCGCCCCCTGGCGTGCGCCTCTGGCTGCTGAGGGGAGCGCATGCGCAGACGCTCCTCAGAGGGGCGCGGGCCGAGCGGGGGCGCTGAGGGGCGGCAGGGAAGCGCCCCTGGCCCAGCCAGGTTGGGGCCAGCCGTGAGGCGGGAGATGGCGCCTGGGGCCAACCCTGAGGCAAGAGGTGGCGCCTGGGGTCAGCCCTGAGGCGGGTGATGAGGCCCCGGGCCAGCCCTGAGGTAGGCCGCAGTGCCCAGTGCGAAGCCTGAGCTGGACCCCAGTGTTTGGAGCCAGCGCTAAGGTGAAGCTCAGTCCCCAGGGCCAGGCGGAGCCATGCCTGTAGCCCTGCTCCTACCCCAGGCCTTCAGCCAGGCCGCAGGGGCCTTTCTTCACCCCTGAGCAGGGAGGCGTGTGCCTGGCTTGCGCAAGCAGAGCCAGATCCCCATATGTGGTGGCAGAGCAGCAGCGCTCCAGGCCTGCACGCACCAGGCGGCGCCTGGGGTCTCTGTCTCGCAGCAGCCCACAGGCCTTTGAGCAGAGGGGCTGTGGCAGACGAGGCCCTCCTTTTCCATCCACCGCTGCAGCTGTTACCAGCTGTCTCTGAGCATGGCGGCGTGTGTCGCTGTCTCTCTGCCGTCCCTGACAGCAGGAAAACCGGATTCCATCTGTCTCTCCATTCATTCCTTTTCTTTCTCTCACCAGAAGCCTCGCTGCCTGGATCCTGCTTGCGTGCTGCCCTCTGCCGCCTCATCCAGGCAGGGTGAGAAGAGTTGGGAAACGGGCCTGTCTGAAGCACGTTCACCAGACCGTGCCTCTGTCTGTGCCACCGAACCTGTGGATGAGGTGAATGCCTGTGAGGGCGAGCCCTGCGCAGGGAGGCTGTGAGTCGGATGCAGGGAATGCCGAAGCGGTGGCCGTGCTCCATGCTACGCAGTGTAGCTCGTAGCAGAGCTGACTTGAGCTGTGACTGCAGTGTGTCAAGCTGGGCTGCACTGCCAGAAGTCCTGCTTGGACCTCCCTCGTGCATCTGCCTCTAACTTGCTGGGAGGGATGCTGCTCTCATCCTGCTGCCCGCCTCAGCAGTCCCATGGAAACCCCCCCAGGAAATCCCCCTGATCCTGGCTCTCTCCAGGCTTCTCCAGCCCGATGCGTTGAGGAAGACCTTGTGGTTGAGAGCTGGGACCTCTGCATCGCAGGGTGGCTCCCACAGCTTGCTCGAGCAGGAACGTGCTGGAATTTGCTCCTCGTTGCCTTAAGAAAGTCCTGCTGACACGGTGCCTGTCTGTGCGTTACTCTGCTCCCCCCAAACGCTTCAGCGCCAGGGATCATCCGGCTCTTCCTGCCCCAGGGCCGTGGTCCCACCTGCCCATCCGGAGCTGCCAGGCCTCTCCCTCTCCTCCACGAGCCGTATCCCTGCTGACACCCCCACGGCTCCTTGCATGCCAAGGAATGCCCTGCAGCTTAGCCCTGTGGAGGTTGGAGAAGCAGAGGCAGGGAGGGCAGCAGCCTTTCTCCTTCCAGCAGCCACCACTGTGTTTTCAGAGGGGAATTTCCCCCTCCTTGTCCTCCTGAAGCGCCCAGGTGGGCAGGGTGGCACCTGCCCAGGGAGCCCGGCTGTGCTGCATGGAGCGGCCCCGCGGGTGGCTCGAGCGAAGGGACACACGTGTCCTGCAGCCACCCCACCCGCGGGTCCCACGAGAGGGAGCTCCCGCTCCACCCCGGTGGGCAGTGGGCCCCCCACCCACACTGTAGGCCCCTCACCCAGCGTGGGGGTCTGAGCTGGACGTGACCCTGCAGGGAGACAGAACCGATTCCAGCCGGCAGGACGAGCCCTGGGGCAGGGAGCCCGGATGCCCGGCACCCCCTGGGGAGGGTGGCAGCTTCCCCAGCAGGACCCGGGTGTCCTGGTGGCTTATGCCCCTTCTCCACATGCCACCCCCCGACCCCGCTGCGTGCACCAAGCTGCTGCTCATCGTCACCGGTGGGTCGGGGACCCAGCCCTGCCTGCCTGGGCTTTGGGGTGACGGGGATCTGGCACCCCAGGGGTGCCACCCCCGGGCTGGGTGCCCTCCTCGGTGCTGCCCGAGGCCCCTCACCCCCTGCCTCAGTTTCCCTCGGTGCTGCAGGGACAAGTGGAGACCCTGTAGCGTGGCCGGGGGACTTCGGGGGGGGGCAACCCAGGGAGGGCACGAGTTTCTCTGCCCAAGGTGCTCAAGGGGAATGGTGTCCCCAAGCCAGGGGACCCCCGCCCCCGAGCGTGTACGTGTGCAGCGTGCACCTACGGGTGTGAGCGTGAGCGCGTGTGCGAGCAGGGGCAGGCTGGGAACCGGCAGGGAAGGAGGCCCCTTTCTGCGGGCCGGGGGCCGGGAGGCGGAGGCCGGTGCTGCGGCTGCCTGGGCCCCTCTTCTCATGTAAAGCAGCTTTGTGCGGGGGCTGCGGGCCCCCCCCCGGGCCCCGCTGCTTGGTGCGGGGGAGGCAGCCGGTGGGGGGCCCAGAAGGAACGGCTCTCCCCTGGCTTCTCCCCACAGCAAGGGCAGCCCCTGTGGGGACGGGTGCCCAGTAGAGACCTGTGGCTGCTGGGGGACAAACCTGCCCCGCTCTGCCCCCTTGGTGCCCCCTAGCTTGGAGGGGCTGGGCATGGGGACAGCTCTGTCCCCACGGAGCACAGGGACAGCTCGATGTCCCCGCTGGGTAAAGCTCTGTGCCTCCACAGGGGACAGGGACAGTGTCCTTGTTGGGCACGACTTCATGCCACCATCAGGCATGGGGACAGTTCAGTGCCACTCGTGGGTACAGGGATCAGTCTGTGCCTCTGTTGGGCACAGGGACAGCTCAGTGTCCCCATCAGGCATGGGGACTGCTTGACATCCCCATCGGGCACAGCTCTGTGCCCCCTCTGGGCACAGGGGTGGCTCAGTGTCCCCAGTGGGCTGGGGGCAGTGGAGTGGCCGTGAGACTGGGTGGTGCTGGGGGACAGGCAGGGACCCTGAGGGCCACCCTGGGCCGGTGGCATGGGCCTGCCTGTGTCCCCACACCCAGCCTAACAAGGGCCGGGTATAAATAGCAGCCAGCTCTGTCACCTCCTGTCACGTGCCCCGTGCTGGCAGGGTCCCCCCACCATCGGCTGGGGGCACAGCTGTTCCCGGCACGGGGAGGGACAGGGGCCACTGGGGCCATCGACCCCCACCCCATACCCCAGGGACAGTCCTGTGGGGGGTCCCAGAGGTCTGGGCCACACCGCCTTGGGGACACAGACCCTGACCCAGCCAGGGCTCTGGGACAGAGCGGAGATGGCTGCCCCCCCCTTTGCCCCATGGGGACCCATTGCCAGCACCGGGGGCTTCCCCTGGGGCCAAACGGGACATTTCTGACCCCAAAACAGAGTGAAAAGGGAAACTGATGGGGGCTGGCAAAGCCTCCTGCCACCCCCGCCTCGCACCACCTGCTTCCACGGGCAAAAATTGTCACCGCTCGACCTGCCGGTCCCCGGGGCAGCTCTAAAAATACCGCGTCCCCCTGACAGCGACAGCTGAGGCACCGGGTGGCGGATGCCTTGGGGACCCGTGGGGGGGGCCGGGGCCGCCAGCCCTGGGTGCCGCGTCCTCCTCCACGCTGGGATGGGCCCTCTGGCTTCCCACGCTCTCTTTTGGGGAGAACATCCCGCCAGGCCCGGCCCGCTGCCCCCTTCTGCCACCAGAATACCGCCAGAGGGTGGCCGGGCGGCACCGTGCCTGGTTGTTGTACCCGCTCTCGCCCGGTGGCCGCCGGCACGAAGCCTGGCCCCGGCACGCCGCGGCGGCTGTGTCTCTCGCTGTCCCCCCGGCCCTCCCCGAAGCCCCTAATCCATCTCTCGCAGCGGGAGATGCCTAAGCTGCCTTTTCATGCCGGCTCCTCCGCGCGCGAGCTCACCGCGCTTTCAATGCCGGGCGCTGGCAGGAGCCGTGTCGGACAAGCTGAGGGGATCCCTCCCCTGCCAGCAAGGTCAAGGTGTGCCTAAGCCAGCTTCCCCCCGCGCGCCGCCTCGCCGGTGTCCGGCCAGCCCCGCCGCGGGGCGGAGGTTGGGGACGCACCGGCCATCGGGGTTTTGCCCCCCCCCGGGGGTGGCTGGGCAGTCGGACCCTCATCCCTGTGGGGGTTTGTCCCCTCCAGGCTCCTCACAGCCGTTCCCGGGGTCACCTCCCCCCATCCCGCTGTCCCCGTCCCAGGGACACTCCGGGTGCTGGGTCACGCTGTGCCGCTGCAGCCGCGCCGGTGGCCGGGGCTGACCCTGCTGCTGGGGCGCCCCACGGCTCGCCCCATGGGGACCCTGGGGCGCGGCTCACCCCACAGCTCGCCCCATGGGTACCCCAGGGCTCAACTCACCCCACAACCTGCCCCACAGGGACCCCAGGGCTCATCTCACCCCACAACTCACCCCACGGTTTGTCCCATGGCTCCCCCAGGGCTCAGCTCACCCCACGACTCGCCCCACGGGGACCCCGGGGCTCGGCTCACCCCACAACCTGCCCCATGGGGACCCCAGGGCTCAGCTCACCCCACGACTCGCCCCACGGGGACCCCGGGGCTCGGCTCACCCCACAGGGACCCCAAGGCTCAGCTCACCCCACGGGGACCCCGGGGCTCGGCTCACCCCACAGGGACCCCAAGGCTCAGCTCACCCCACGGGGACCCCGGGGCTCAGCTCACCCCACAACCTGCCCCATGGGGACCCCAGGGCTCAGCTCACCCCACAACCTGCCCCATGGGGACCCAGGGCTCGGCTTGCCCACGGCTCACCCCATGGCTTACCCCAGGCTTCAGCTCAGCCCAGTTTGCCCCATGGCTACCCCAGGGCTTGGCTCACCCCACAGGCATCCCAGGGCTTGGCTCGCCCCACAGCTCACCCCACAGTTTGTCCCATGGCTACCCCAGGGCTCGGCTTGCCCCCAGGCCACCTTACCAATGCCACTCATGGGCCCCTCCCACCGCATGGAGCCATTGCAGACCATTAGACCAGTTTAGACCAGTACAAACCGGGCCCAAGAACAGCAGGCACTGGTTCCTGCCCGCCCTAACCCACAGGACAGTGTGCGTGCAAAAAAGCTGGGCACAGGCGTGCAGACACGGGTGCACACACGTTTGCCAGCAGACCTCTCACACCAGTGCCCCCAACGCTGCCACCCCCCAGCACCCCCCGACCCTCAGCCCTGCGCCCACGTCCCCACGCTCCTGCGGGCACTGTGTGTGCATGTGCACGTGCGTGTGTGCACACACGTGTGCCCGCTCACGCACGGGGGTGTGGGGGAGCCCCGCATCCCTCTCTGTTCCCTTGGTGACGGACCCCCGTCCTCCGCTGGCACCTCGAGCTGCCGCCAGCCAGGGCTTTTGTGGCTGGTTTTAATTAGAGGCTCTTGAGTGTGAAACAAAGCCGAGGGCAGAGCCTGGGGGGGGGGCCCTTCCTCCGAGCTCCTGGGGGACACCCGGGGGTCCCCGTCCTGCCTGGCATCACCTGGCGCAGCCGCTCCTTCCCCAAATTTCTGCTTCCCCCTACCTCCGTGCCCAAGGGATGCGGGTGGTGGGAGCTGCTGCTGCCAGAACCCCCCGCTGCCCCCCCAGATATCACCCTCCTGAACAGGGCAGTGTGTGGGGCTGGTGCCAGCCCCGGTGTCACCCACAGGTCCCCGGGGAGGAGGCTCGGAGAGGGGCCAGAGCTGCCCATGGCTGGACTGGGGGTGCTGGGCACCGCTGGGGGTGCTGCTGGGGTCCAAGGCCAGGGCCAGGGGGGTTACGGCTGTGTCCCCTGTCCCTGTCCCTCCTCCCAGAGCACCCTGGCACCCCGCGGCGCTGGGGGAGGCCCAGGGAGAGGGGCTGCATGGAGACACCGGAGCCACCAGTGCCTCCGGATGGGCCATCCCCTGGCAGGTGGCACTCTGGGGACCCCGGGGTGCTGGGGGCAGGGGACTGGCCGCACCAGTGCCCACCAGCATCCCCCAGTGCTGTACTGGGGTGAAGTGAGAGTGGGGCAGCAGGGGGATTGGGTCCCTCCTACCCTGAGCAGCTCCTGGGGGGCTATGAGGGGGAGCCCAGGACCGGGGGGACACCTGGGCTTGGCCCCATATTCCCAGTAATGCCCGGCCTGGCTTGCTGGGTGCCGGGATGGGTCCCTGTCCTCGCAGGGTCCCCTCTGCCCAGGATGCCAAACCAGACCCCGCTGGGAAGCTTTTGGGGAGGGGGCAGGACCCTCTCCCACCCAGCACACCCTTGGCAACGCCTGGGGACCATGCTGGTGACAGGGACAAATGGGACCAAAGGGATTCCCTGGCCACCCCACGTGTCCCTGCGATCGGACGCCCCTGAGCAAGCGGGACCCCACTGGCTGCCTCCCTGGGATGTCCCCTGAGAGCCCCAGCCCACCCAGGGGTCCCTCCCTGGGCTGCCTGGCAGCCCCCCAGGAGGGTTCCACATCCTCTCTGGGTGGGACCATGTCCCCGTGTGTCTCCAGTGCCCAAGGTCCTGGGGACACCCTGTCCTGAGCCACCAGCACCCCACAGCACCCAGGAGGACGGGGAGCACGGAGACAGCTCCTGCCACCCCCTCTGGAAGGAACATACTTCCCCCCCCCCACCGCCACCACCGCCACCCCAGAAAGAAGCCAAGATCCGAAGCTTTTAGGAAGCCAAGATCCACATGGCTGCGCCAACACCCCCGCACCCCCTCTGTCCCCATCCCTGGCTGGCAGGGCCAGGGCAAAGGCCACCAAGTTGGGGGACACTGTGGGGTGGGGGGTCACACAAGCCAGACCCTGCCCTCATGGGGCCGAGAGGAGCCACCCCACGGCACGCCGGCAAACGGGGAGCCGGGAAGGGGCCGGGAAGCAGCCGCTGGCCAGGATCCGGCCTCGTCTCCGGCCCCCGCAGCCCGGCGCCCTGCCAGCCCCTTGGCCAGCACCTCCCGGCCGGGGACTCGCTGGGCGGCCGCCAAACGCCGGCTGTGCCGAGCCGCCCTCCCCGGCACATGGCGGCCGTGGGCTGGGCGCGCTCCCCAAAGGCGGCACCTTTGGGTGCCCCAGCTGGGCTACGGGTGGCCACCCAGCCACCACCACCCAACCCCATCCCAGTTTGCCCCACAGGCCCACCATCCCGGCTTCATCGGGGCGGCGGGGGGGGCCACAGGGACCCTTCCGAGCCCTTGGCAAGAGTGGGGAGCCCCCAGCATCCTGCCAACCGCTGCGGTGCCAAGTGGGGCTGACCGGGGACCGGGCGGGAGGACACACACCCCCTCTTCCCCCCCCCCCTTTTCCCCCCCAGCACCCTCGGCTTTGATTTCTGGAGCCCCCCCTGCCCTTCCCCCTCGGCCAGGAGCCGCGCAATGGTTTCAATTACGCTCTGAAAGGCGGTGGGGCCCCCTC
>VZSF01001520.1:866-37024 GCA_013398295.1 Chionis minor
CCGGCCCCACGCCGCCGCCCCCAGCCCCAACCGCCCGGTTGTGTGGGGCTACTGGGCCGGCTGGCGCGGCAGACAGATATCGATCTGCGCTGGGAGTCGCGGCGCAGTTCAGAGACTCCGACCAAACAAGATTTCCCTCCGCCGCCGCCGCTTCTCTTAACTTGGCCCATTTAAACGGCGGAGCCGCTCGCAAGCGCCGCGCCGGCGGGGCCAGGGGGTGAGCGACGGACGGCGGGGCCAGCGCCGGGAGCCGCCGGCCCGGCGGGACCGCCCGGGGCTCCCCCCGACTCCCCCTTCCACCCTGCCGGGGGGAGGGCACGTCCCTCGGGATTCCCGGCTGCGGGAAAACCTGCCCTCCGCTCCCCTCGGCGGGCTCCCGCGGGGGCCAGCGATCCCTCTCCCCGCGCAGGGATGTGGCGAGACTCGGGAGACGCCGTCTAAATTTGTTTGCCATTAGGAGCTGCGGCAGACATGGCACGAGGTCCGTGTGCGACTGCCCCGAGAGGATAAACACGGCCCAAAATTGAGTTGAGTGGTTGTTCCAGAGGTTTGGCACGTCAACAAGATGGAGTTCCCTACCTTTGGATGCTAAGTACGATCGACCGTGCAGACTGACTCCTACCTAGGAGGGAAATAAAAATAAATTACCCCCTATAACACAGTACAAGAAATATGCCCCACAAGTTCTGTCCTAGAGTTCCCAAAATGACAAAAAAGTTGGTAGCTTTATCCCAAGGTGTGTCTCTTCCCACTTGCTTTCTTACAGGGGAGACAAGTTGCCTCCCAGACAGTGAGAGGTGGATTCGCTGTTGTCAGGATCAGCCCTTGACAGGGTTAGTGGAGGAGTTTCCAGGAGATAACAGCCCCTGCCGCTCCGGCACCACCTCTCGGGTGATCTCAGAGCATTCACAGACAAGGAGAAAGCCCACCCCTCCTAGCACCTTCTGGAGGAAGCTACTTTTAGCTTTATTTTCCTGGTGGAGAAACGGGAGCCTAGAGAGGCTGCGATGGAGAACCCAAGCACTGTACTCGGCTGGGGCTGTGCAGCGACTTGGTCCCACCATGAGCAGGAGGCTAATCCAGGTGACAAGATCACATTTGTGCACCAAGTGATTTGCCTGAGATCCCAGAGGTGTTATTTTCTTGCCCCGCTTAGTGCTCAGCTGACAAGTGCCCCTCTCCACAAAAGTCCACTCATGGGCTGCTTGGGGACAAGCTATCGCTTCATAGCAGTAGAGGCGGAGGAAGCTGCCTTTCTGGGGTTCAGTAGACCTGGGAATGGAATTTAAGCCCCAAACCTCAGTTTTCTCTTGACTCTACTTGACCATGATCCTTGTTTCTTGCCTATTTATTCTCAAGGAAATCAAGCTCTGGGAACCATCTTTGCTTCTTGCTCTAATGGAGGCAGATATACATACCCATCAAACCCTCTCATTTAGGCTTTCAGGCTTAGGCTCTTATTCTTAATGCTTCTGATTGCTCAAGATGACAGGGGGAAAATCACTTTCTATTATCACCTAATGAACCAAGGAAAATGCCTGGAAGAGGCTGTGGGAGACACAGGCATTCTCTGTGAAAGCATTTAAGAGGATTCTGGATGGAGGTCAGGTGAGAAGGAGAAGAGGAGCTGCTCACTCCTATGCTCCCAGAAAACCTTCATGCCTGGCATACGTAGAACCGCACTGAGCTCTCTATGAAGGCTTGAGAACTATTTCAGATTTCCTTTGACTCCATCTTCTTTGTAACTTGGATTCATGGAACTGATTCCTTCTCACTTCTTACAGGGGAGTGGGTATTTTTCTCAAAGCCTTTCTTTTTTTACAGCCATAAGGGTTGCTATCCTTCCACCTCTGCTCCTCATGGCAACTTCTCCAAGTGTAGAGGGAGCTTGGGCAGTCTTCTCCACAGACAAGTCTCCGTGCTTCCTCTAGGAAGGGTCAGAGCAGAACAAGAATGGCCTTCATCCTCCAGGAACAAATCCTCCTGTGGTACATACTTCTAGGCTTCTCAGATCCCCGTGGTTTGGATGCACACTCAAACCTCCTAACAGCACCCTGCATTACCATCCAGTTGGCACCTCTTAAACAGCTATAATGAAACCTTTCCTAACCCAGAGAACTTTTATTTACCTTTTACTTTAAAGGAAAAGGTGACTTGCCATGGGGTTTTCCCACTGCATGTCAGCTCAGTTGCTTTTTACCTCTAAAGGAACTGGGCTCAAACTCTGGACCTAGTGGTAAGTGAAGTGAATATGCTGAATCTTCACTCTAGAAGGGCAGCATCTACTTGGCTGTGTTTCACTCCTGGCAAAACCAGGCCCTTGATGCCAGTCGTGACATAGGTGCACTGGCCAAGCTGTGTAGAGGTCCGGCCCTGGAAGAGTAAGGCCTCATGATGGTGGCTCCACGTGGGGTGCGTGGCTCGGGCGAGGCAAGGTCTCCCACACAAACATAAGGTGTCCTGGCAGAACTCGATGACGTTTGGGGGGATTCAAGAAGCACAGATTCAGGCTGATCCCATCAGTCTCTTACAAACACTAGAAATTACGGACAAGTCCTTCCTACACCTCCCCGCCGTAATAAAGAAGAAGAGCTCTACCTGGATGTCTGAGTCCGACAGCAGGAGCCTGAAGTTGTTCAGCTCCAGCCTCTTTAAGAGTAGAGCTTTCAGGATTAGTGTAAACAGATTCACCACTGGCGAGCAGATCAGAGAGATGTAAGCAAATCCATGCACACGTGGTTAGAGAGAACACCAGGTACGCGTTGCAAATTCCATATTGAGGAACTGGAACACATTTTCAAGTCTGGGGGCACGAATCACCATGTCTTTTTGTTGTGCATTTCCAGGGCACCTAGCAAAGTGAAAGCATGATTCTTAATTTGCTCACAGAGGCACCGCCACAGTAAACATAGTAAAGAATGATCATTTTCCAACATTTAGTTCTCCACCTCTGGAATACATCATGCTGGATTGAAACAAAACCTGGATCTTTTATTTCTCTCAGGTCAAATGCGTCAACAACTGCAAAGAACTAGCTGTGCTATCAAGTATTTTACAAGAAGAGATGGTGCTTCAAGCATGGGTCTGAAAGTTAAGAGATGAGGATTTTCCTCCTTATTCTATCACCGGTTTCATGGAAAATTACTTATCCTGGATATACCTCCATTATTCTACCTATAAAAAGTGGGGAAACTTCCTAAATGTAATTTGTTATTTACATGGGTGACAGTAAACCTCTGAGTTTCTGAGATCAAAGGTCCTTTGTGCCAAGTGTTTTAAAAACCCATTGCAGATGCAGGCCCTGCCCCTTTACAGGAAAGACAGGTTGAGGCTGGGAGGAAACACGCCCAGGTACATGTAAAATGACCAGCCTGAGTTCACCAACTAATCCAGAGCTTCTGTCTTTGCAGGATTCCCGCACAGATGCCACACATGCCGTCTCTGGCACCGCTGTGCCTAAACTAAGCGAAAGGAACAGATCCGACGTTCTGTCAGCACAGCTGGATCTGCAACACTGGCCTTGCCAGCCCTGTCGTAGCAGGCAGGTCTGCAGCATGAGTTTCTCATAGTTCAAAACTAACTACGCCAGCAAAGTTCTGTCCTGGACACCAGAAAAACTTAGATAATAAAACAGGTCTTTCAACAATTGGTGTAGTATCCACTGAATCCCGTTGTTTCCCCCAAAGAAGGTGGGGTGCTTAGCCTTTTGTGACTGCAACTTAACAGTTCCTCTCCCCACTTCCCTGTCTTCTCACAGAACTACCCTGACACTTATCACACCAGTGATGGAAAGCAACAACTCCATCCCTCCCAAATCATTGAGCTTACCAAAAAACCAGGACAGGAGACCAAACCGCCACACCACCACCACCTAAGCCAGCCATACTGATGCCTTCCCCCGCCTCTTTCACCATCTCAGAGGACATCAAGGCTGTCTAAAAGCCAGGATTCACTGCTTTTGGTCTTTTATTCCTTGCCAGGTGTAGCCTAGCTCTATGCTCACTGCATGTGAACAGCCAGCCCTGCTGCCAGTGTCATGCTCAGTGGGATCAGGATTGGAGGCAATAGTAGCCCGAGGCCAGACTGCTTCATTACGAGAGATATTTTGACAGCCCAGCAGCAAGAGCAACAGCGGGGAGGGCACAGGTGGGTATTCAGGGGAGGAGGGTTGGAAAGGAGGACACTGGAAAGGGCTTTGCCTCTCGAAAAAACGCGCTCTCAGGAACTACTGGGCTGTACCCTTTTTAATCCCACTGACACAGAACATTGCCTTTTACATCAATTTATTGGAGTGAAAAAGGAGCACCGTGGGACTCAGAGTTTTTTTCTATCTTTCTTGAAAGTAGGGTCCTGGTAGTATGAGCTTACGCAACCAACCAGGGCTGCAAATTGCATACATCCCTGTCTACTGCAGGCATTTTGTCTGCTTCCAAGAGAACAGCCTGGGACACTCAACGGTGGTTTAAGGAACCCTCTTCTCATCAAACTACTCTCACAAAATACTCTTCTAAATCACCTTCCCGACAAGTAGCCCGGTATAGCTACGTGATCGGTACTCAAAAAACCAGAGGAATTAATTGTCTGTTGGGGAGAACTGAAGGAATTTTTATCTGGGAGGCAACTCTAAACTAGCTGCTCCCTTCTTCTAAATAATGAGTAACTTCCCACGCAGGGAACACATTTTCTGTTCTCTCTCTGGTCACCTGGCCTGTAGCTCAGAGGCTTTTGTATGCTGCTACACGTACTGCACAGCAAGAATCACCCTGCAAATGCACTAGGAGTGACCATTTTCCTTTGTGACGTGCTGTCAGAGGACATGGCGCTGGAAAACCTACAAAATGATGGAAGGGCTGATTCATCCCTCTCCCTTACTGGTTGAAGTTCAGGTATGTTGTGGCAACTTAGATGCGAATCAGCCTGGATAGCTCTACCACAAGAAGTTTAAATTGAAAGGACACAATCTTATTTCCATTAAACCAATGGCATATTTTTACTGACTTCACACTTCAGTGTTCTAATCCCTCACAGCATAGCAAGAGATTGCCCTTCTCTGCAAAGGTTTTGGAAAACAACAAGTTTAGCTACACGCAAGTGATGCCTCCATGATGTAAAAAAATCACTCACAGAAATCACCTTAAGTATCAAAGCTGCTGCTGGAGTCACCAACCATTCTCTGACCCTTTACTTTTAAGGCAAGAGCTGCCGCCTTTGCAGTTCCAGCCGTTGGACAGCTTCCCTGTGCTTCTCTCTGCATTAACTATAGTTCTTTGTGCATATTGCAGTTAAAAATGCATCTTTCTCCCTTGTCTATTCCTCCCTCCTCAGAGGTTATTTACTGCTAATCCGTAACTGCTGTCAAAGACTTCAGATATCAGAGTTGTAATGCAGAAAAAAGCCTCCACCGATTTCTCTCTTTTTTTCCTAAAGCCTTTGTTTGTGCTACTCCGCTCTGCTCCACTGCTAAGAAAAACCCACTGTATCAAATGATGGTGAAATGATGGTCATATTGTATTAATCTAAAGCTTGGCTGTGTCCCAGCACTTGTACATCACTCTTTGTTACTCCACTTCTCTGACTTCCTGCCCGTCTTCCCTCCTACAATCATAGTAGCAAAAAGATACACTGAAAAACTGACTATCCAAGAACCTGGGTATGGCTGGAATCTATTGCTGGGTTAAAACAATAAAAAAATTAGCGATCACTGAAAAATGGATAACGTTAGGTGTGCCATCCCAACATCAAACAGCGCCATAAAAGAATGAGACATGGGTCTGTCGCCCAATTCCTGAGCATATACAAACGCATGTGCACAAACAGAGCACTTTTTTTTAGGTTAGGCAGATGAACTTTGTTAGCTAATCCTTTGGAATTAAGAAGTCAGATGAGTCTAGTGTAATCAAGGTGTGACTGCTTTTAATACACGCTAGAAAGATCAAATTAAAGACTAGGTAGAACCTGCCTTGACCCATTTAGGAGGTGCTGAAGTACACACACTCCCTGAGTTGGCTTATGGCTTTCGAACACGTTAATTACAGCTAGCATGTTCTAAAGTCTTTAAATCACTGGGCATCTCTGCAGACAGGTTTTGTATTGTTCTAATTCCCCTCCTTTCTAGAAATCGCTGTAGTGTAGGCAATGCCCTAGTAATGATGGATTAGCGTACACCACCTCTCCACTAGTCCAACTGCACCCCACTAGGGAGCTGTGCAAATTCCACTAGGAATGTTGCTGAACAGTTATTGTTACAGCGACGTGAAACTTCATGTAGAGACAGGCCCTACTGAGGGCTATGTCTACAGTGCAGTTTCAGATACGACTGCAGCACGTGTCCTTCTGCCGTAGCTAAAAGTTATTAAATTAATACTGGTACTCAGAGAAGACATCACACAGGAGCTCCATCAACACAGGCCTATGTTTCCGTAGGGGATCCTGCCTGAAGTTTGTACTGCTGTGCCTTCTCTGCAACTGTTTCATGGATCAGCGGGGTCAACGCCAGCATAGGAAGACAGTTCTAACTTCAGTGTCACTGTGACCGAACTCTTACATGGTCTCTTCTACATGTACATGGTATTTGAACAAAACATACCCAAAGACATATCTACAGACCATCATAAGCAGAGTCTCCAGTGAACTCATGGAGACAAAAGCACGTGGACAACTTTGTACTCACTCCTCACTCACTGCTCACTTGCGCCTCCATCACCATGAGTACATGCTGGGTCCGGACCACAGGAAGGCTTGTCTTGTTTGGGTTTGTTTTTCTTTTCTTTTAAATCCTACATTCCTAGAAAAAAGAGATGCGTCCAAGTAAACTTGTTGCCATGACTACACCACAACAGAGTGCTTTAATCAAACAAAAACTTAGGTAAGATATAAGAAAAGAATAACAAAAGCAAAACAAAGGGAAATTAAAAAGATATATATAAAGAAGCATTTACACATTTGAATTTTCTCATGGTGATTTGAGTTCCTTGGAAAAAGAGCAACTGTTCTGCTCCTTCCCTTGCTTTGCTTCACAGCAAATGCAGCACGCTGGTGGACAGGAGACGCTGCCTGCTGCAACTGGTTAGCACCAAGTTTTATTTGTTTGTCAGACTTCCAAACTTGAACTTTTCTACATGTGGAGTCAGGCATTCCAACTCCTATTTCTGCCCATTTTGCTTTATTAATAACTCTAAACTCAGGTTCTTCACTCATAAAACAGACAGAAAGCATCTCTGTAAAACTCCTCATTCATTTCTATCTCATACTATATATTTCCATATCTCTGTTTTTCTCAAGTTCAATAGCTCAATCACTGAGCAAAACCAAGTAATTGTGAGCCATAAGGCACCACAAGTGGCAAATGTAGAAATGTCAGAGCAAGCAGTTTACAACTAACTTCGATGCCTAAAATTGTTCATCTAAACTCTGTGGCAAATACTTACAACTAACTATTTTGTTCACAGCAGGAAAAAAGGCTTTTGTTAGTCATACATCTTCCTTGCTTTAGCCAAAACTAATCTGCATCCCGACATGGCACAAACTATTTTCACTGACTCTTCACTCTCAAAAGGCACACGTGTGAAAAGATGTATCATCAGCACACACTTGAAAAACTACTCTGGACACAGTCACGAAGTTTGAAGTTTTGCTCCAGGAGGAGAGGATAAAAAGGCATTTCAAACATCGCGGTGTTCACAAAAGCTATTCCTTTCATCTGTAAGACAGAGTTAGCAATAGCTCGGGATAAAATGATGGGAACAGCTACTGTCCTGTAGCAATTGACACGCGCGATGGCAGTGACAGCCTGGCACCAAGGGTCACCCGTTGTTAGACGCAGACACACGGAGGCGCACGGGCAAGTGCAGGCAGAAGCAAGATTCTGGGTAAACAAGAGAGCTAATTTTCCTTTGGTTTGTGCCCCAAGAACAACAGGAAGAGCTAAAGCATCAAACCTGAGGTTCTGTGCGTATCAGCTGGTAAGAGACACGCTGCTGAAGTATTAGTTTGGCTTTATGGGAGGAGTCATCAGAATGTCAGTCGCTAACGCCGCAGCCAGATGGTAACTTGCATCTCACCCTTCACAAACTAACAGATGTGCCAAGAGCTGAAGGCGCAAAAAGCTGGGTTCCAACACACATTCCATTTTTCACTGCCCGGGAAAGACTTAGGAGGAAGTTTGGGCCAATTACCGAGGATGAGTAGTGGAGGAAAGAGATCTTTTAAGTTCCTGTCTTCCCTTTTAAGTACATCAAGCATGCAGACATTTCGCACGTGCGCTGCACCCAGAAGCAATGCTGGCATTAACCATAAACCACTGCACATAGGTTAAGGCTGCACTGACCCTAAAATAAAAAAGCCTAATCCATTGTAAATATCCAGAAGACACTCAAGTCTACTACCACCCAACTGCTTGTTCCTTTCCTCCAGTTGTTAAGGAATCTGTCTCTGTGATCTGTAATCACATAACAGCAAAACACTGACTAGGATGCACATGGAAACATCACAGAAAACAAATATAAAATTGTCTTGACAAAGTAACTGAATGCATTTATAGGGATGGTATTGCTTTTAATTAGCCTTAATTTCTAAAGATTTATTACTTGCTCAAAAAAAAATCTTTAT
Source organism: Chionis minor (assembly GCA_013398295.1). NCBI lineage: Eukaryota > Metazoa > Chordata > Aves > Charadriiformes > Chionidae > Chionis > Chionis minor. The sequence continues at coordinate 9,474 of VZSF01001520.1, forward strand.
GGATCTATAAATTATTGAGTGCAAGAGTCTCCCCCTCTTTCCTACAAACACCCGAGAGAGCAGACCTAGCGTAACTCACCAGGGAATCTGCTATATCTGACTGTAAGAATGCCCATTGTTCCAACAGATTCAGTATTTTTGTTGTATCTACAAAGATTGTATCAGCTCTCACTGAGTGAATATGGAAATCAAGTCCCAGTCTGGCTTAACCTTCAGACTGCCACAAACACATTGTGCTGCTTAGAAGTAATCTGTTGTGTTTGTACAAGCGTGCACACAAACACACACCACACTGGCCGTACACACCTATGCAATTTTACACCTCATTCCAATCATATTTGTAGTTTCTTGAAATACAGTAATGCAAACTAAGCCATTTGTTTCTTTATAAAATTAATATGACTATTAGCATCAGCCTGGAGAAGTCCAGGACATGGTGCAAGCCCAGGTAAATGGACTTGCTTAGGGATGTTATGTCCGTATTATTCTGGGCAGAGGCTCTCCCATTCTTTCTCCCTCCCTCTCTCCCTTCCTCCCATAGTTTCCCAGTCCCCACAGCTACTGCTCATACTTTGCATATGCCCCTACCATTCATTTCCATCCTCCCAGAGAAGAAACACCCCACGTTGTTGCTCTCAGGACACGTGGTATGGTACGACAGGAGGAGGCTCTAGATAGCAGAATTCATCAGGCCACCTCTGAAACAGCAACCTGGAGTCCTTTCTGAGACAGTTGACATCCGCCCAGATCCTTAATTCGACTGAGAGAAAAAGGGTTTTAAACTATTCCTTCATCACTAACCATACTGTATAAAATGGCTCTGAGAAATTTCAAATCCAATGTCATCCCATTCTTTACCTTCTTTTGTTTGTTGGGTTGTTTTTTGGGGTTTTTTTTGAGGAGGGGTTTGTTTGTTTGTTTTTAAAGAGAAGTATGACATTCCACCAGGCCCAACATCCTCTGAGAACAGACTGAAACCTGCAGAATCATCAGCACCAAGGGGGTTTCTTTGGAGGAGGTCTCACCCAGTGCTTATTGCGGTGGCAGGAAAACAAGCAAGCAAGCAACCACACAGTTCAAACTGAGGTACGGTTCTGTGCATGCCCCACGCCTTTTTGCAAATATTTTAGACCTTTCAGCAGTGCGGTTTTATCTTCACTTTGCCTTGATGGCAGCCACCGCTGCATGAAAGCTCCAAAGTGGCTTCAGCAGCCAGAACGGCCGTATCAAGACAAAGCAGGGAGAGAGATCTCAATGACCGACCTGAAACAGCTTGTGCTCCAGTGCCCAGACATGAAGATTCACATCAGCTAAGAAAACAAGAGGTTCCTAAAAAAAACCCATAAAACCAGCCACAAACCTCACCTCCAAAACGAACAGACAACCTGCCCTCGATTATGGAGATTAGCACAGTAATGTATCTGCTTAACTTTCAACCATCCACATTTGAAATTCCTCAGTGTTTGCTTTCTGGGATATTCTTTGTGGAGCAAAGCTCATACCCAAGAAGCCAAGGAGCGTGGTAGCCCCAGTGCATTCCCAGACTCTGCAGTGTGAACCAGTTTTGGATTCCACCACTTGCCTCCTGAACTGTAATTAAAGAGTGTTTGGCTCAGGGCCGAGGGTTGCCCATCTCTGTTCCCTGGGGATACCAGCACTACCAGAGATATCAGTTTTGGTACCCCTTGCTGAGGAGTCTCCTGTGCATTTTAACCTTTATCGTGGGAGGCAAACACAGCATTTTACAGAGGACAAAGCCACTATCTCCCCTCTGTGCTCTTGTTCTACCTCATGAGTATGTAAGGATGATGGGTCCCAGCCTCCTCTCTATCAGCAGTCCTGGCAGGGGACACAGCTCCACGCAGTGCTCGTGGTCAATGGCCAAGCAGGACCGCCAAGAGCACGCGTGCCTGGGTGAATGCAGCTTTTTCTTCCCCCCGCAGCTATAAGCCTTCACCGCAAGCGTGTGTCTGGGTGTTTGAATTCGTCAGGAGATCCTCAAGAGGTTGTTACAGGGAGTAGCTGGCACGGCCCATCTGTCTATGTCACTCTGGTATCTAGGCCCTGTTATCTTATTTCAGACGATAGCTGATTATAGAAAACATTTCCTTAAGAAACCGCTGGCCCTTCGGTAACACCAGTGCCCTCTTTTGCAACGTTTCTCTGGACTGTTACAAGAGCCAGGGTTTGTCTGCACTAAGAAATTTACCGCTAAAATTACAGACCCATTTCATACTGCATAACTCCCACTTGGGAAGCTTTTCTGATCTTATTTGTATTACTCAACTGGCAAAAGGCATTATTATCTGGAATAATAATAGAGATCATACTGTTATACCTACAGTCCTTTAACTACACTGATACTTCTGTAACTTTTTTCCAAGCAAACAGACCATCTTTCTCAGTCCCTACCATTCTCCATTCTGCAAGTACTGTGTCACAGGAGAAATTCCTATGGAAATACTGAAGAAACCCACAGCGCAATGAGAGTTTGTCATCAGAGCTTCTGTGAGACCAGGTGTTTCAGGAGTGGATTTTTTTCCTGGTGGAACAGACAGGAAGCGTGACTCTTCCTCCTCAGCTGATTTCTGCTAATACCTTGTTCTGGAGCACATTAATCAGCAACTTACTGCAAAAATCACATCTTTACATTTCAAGTTCTTTTGCTTAGGTTGGATGCACTGTTCATGAAAAGATCTAGCTGCCAGAATGAGGCTTTCAACATGCATATTTGCAATGACATTCAAAATTCCCTTTCTATTGATGTTCTCGGAGCTGTCTTTAGACTTGCTGCTGCAGTAGCTACCACTAAATGCCACTAAATCAGTAAATCCATTTATTGGAATAGTCATACAGAACTGCAGCAATGAGACACAAACTTAATCCAATTCAAACCTCCTCTAAGCAGGAGGAAATAAACATTCAGCTCTGTTCGCCATGAAACTTGAGTAAAAAAGGGTGGAACCTTAAGGATGTATACGGTAAAGAAAAGGCCATTCAAGAGACAACACAAATAAACCCTAGCAATAACTCAACAGGGACAAGAAGGTGAACGGTGTCCCAAGGACTCCTTTAGCAAAGCACTGACAATACCTCCGGGATTGTCCAAGGCCCCTGATTCAAGATATGTCTCTCCATCAGCTCCCTAAAACGCTCAGCAGTAACATCTGGAACCCCCATCCAATTATAAGATGAAATGCAGGAAGATCAAAGAGAGAGTTTCCCAGCTCTTATGAGAACAAGCTGGAGCGTGGGATAATTAGCAGCTTCTGACTGCTGCTAACCACCTCTCGCTCATTAGCATTTCTCCCCAGCCTTCCCACCTGCATGTGCAGTCCCCTGCGCCTCCAGAGTACCAAGTTCCCCTCCATGCGTGTCTCTCTCATCCTGCCTGTAACAACAGTTGTCCTGACACATCCGGGAAGTTTATAGTGGACTCTTTTCTCCTCTTCCCCATCAGCCAGAGGCAAAGCCTTTCGGGACATGGTTTCACCGCTCGTGAGCGAGGGTGAGGGCAAGAGATGGGGGGGAAAAAAGAAATCCAGCAAAAGGGGTTCAGGAGCTCTGGGGATCCTGGTGCATCTGCAGACAAGCAGGCAACACCGGGAGATAAATACAGCTAACCAGTAACAAAATAATATTTACTTTGCTTCACGTTTTCCCCTGTGCCTGATGAGTTCTGGTCAGGATGAGAGAGGTGTAACTCGCTGCAAGAGAAAAACATTTGCTCAGTAGTTCCTGTGCTTTTTTTTTTTTGGAGCCGGCTAATACATCGCAAGCAGCACAGTAGTTTCAAGTCTGAAAGGCACCTTAACAATAGCAAGGAGCCAAGCTGTCAGGAGCAAGACTGAGTTGTGAGTCGCTCGCCCTTGCAAAAGAAATGTGGGTTGCACGTCTGTCACACGTGGGGACCCTGGAGGTCCATCACCGGACTGGGTTGAAGTGCCTGCTTTTTTCGGGAAGAACCACAGTCTGCAATTCTGCTCCATCCAAGGGACAGGCGAGTACTGCAGGGACAGAAGTAAAGCTCAGCCCGGAATCCCCATCCCAAACACAAGCAAGACCATTTTCCCCATATGCTGTGGCAATTCTCCACCAGACCCGGGCATTTCCTTCTGACCAGTCAACCGACAAATCAGGCCCTTCCCCGATGCTCTGGTGTTCCCGTCACATCACTTGGAGGAGGCTCATGTCACAATCCCAGAGACAAAATCCATGGAGCGACTCTAGGCACACTGGCTACTGACAAGGGAAACAGATAGGGCACACAAGAAATCTGCTGCAAAGAAACAATCAAGCCGAAATAAGAGTGAAATGTTAATAAGATCTGGAAAGCACTGGGAGATCCTAAGATTAAAGGTATCCTAGGAAAATAACTTAGCCAGTAATAGCAGATAAGGTCAGCCTAGGGACTGCATTCAATCTGATCTTAAAAAATTCAACTTTACCTACTGTGACTCAACAAAAATATAGTAAATGTAAATCACGTAACAGTGTTGTCACGTGGATTTTGAATTATTCTGCACCAGAAACAGTGTACTGGGTGGCTGCCCCAGTGACACAGCTCTGACCCCATCCACCAGTCCAGGCCCTCCACTACTTGAGCTTACACAGACAAGACACACACGGGAGCTCTTCCAAGATGATCCCTGGCAAACCTATTCCCTGCCTCCCATCCTCTGACCTGCAGGTACAGCCGAGTGCTGAGGTGAGCTACAGCCCCATCCTTTTGCAATCCGCCTTAGAGAGCCGCTCTGCCCGGCTGCAGAGCACAGCAGGTTGCGGTGCTCACCGAGCGCAGGCTCTTGCTGCCCACTGTGTGCCAGGGGGCGACATGGGCTGTGGCCACCCAGCAGTCTGCAAACCCAAATTCTCCCCCTTGCTTGACAGCGATTTCCAAGCTCAGGAATAAGGGGATGAGCTTGCTTAGGGTATTGGAGTTTCATCTGACTGATGGACCACAGTGGAGGCTGGGTTGGACGGAGGACCGCAGAGGAGGCTGGGCTGGACTGACGGACCGCAGCGGAGGCTGGGTTGGACTGACGGACCGCAGCGGAGGCTGAGTTGGACCCATGGACCACAGCGGAGGCTGGGTTGGACCCATGGACCACAGCGGAGGCTGGGTTGCTCTGCTCTACCAGCACCTCTCACTCCACCCAATCAAATCACCATTAGAAACACATTCGGTTCCTTTTCCTCTAACCCAGCTCCAGTCTGCTTTTCAACAACCACCCTTCTCCCGGCCCTCAAACCAGCCCTTCTCCTCCGCCTCTCCCTCGCCCAGCAGCAAACCCTCCCGGGGCCGAGGGCAGGGCCGGGCCGCGGCCAGACGAGCAGCGCTCCCGGCCGGCCCGTCGCTGCTCGGGACCCCCCCGGCGGGCCCCCCGCCGCCGCCGCGGGTTGCTGGCAGCGGCCCCGGAGCCGCAGCGCTGCCGCCGGGGAGAGAGGTAATAAATAACCCGGGGAGCGAGGCGCGGAGCCCGGCGGGCGGCNGGCACCGCGCTTCGCCTTTCCCGGCTGGGCTGCGGCGGTTCCCGGCTCCCCGTACCGAGCCACGGCGCTCCCCCCACATCCCTTCTCCCTTCTCCCCCCCGGGGGTGCGCGGCGCCGGGCGGCAGCCGTCCCGCAGGGCGGGGAGGGCTTTTCCCGGCCCCGCCGTTGGGAATGACGGTTTCCCAGGGAGCGCGGCTCCCGGTGCGTGGGGACAAGGCTGTCCCGGCCGTTCGTGCCCGGCCCCGGAGCCGCCTCTCACCTGCTCCGGGGAATCCGGTGTCCCGGGGGGAGCGAGGAGGGAAGCGGGGTGGGGGGGAAGGATGGATAGATGCTTTATTTTCCGCTCTATGCAATAAAGTGTGATTATAAAGAATATAACAGGGAGCACAGCTTGAATTCCAATTGGTGGAGAGCCCGTTGTTAACCATCAGGGAACTATTTATTCTCTAGCCTTACTGATGCTCCTGGTCAATAATGATAAAGGGGGGAAAAAGGAGAAGAAGTTGAAGCCATTATAAAGGAGCAATCACATAACAGAGCAGCAGCAGCAGCACCCCCCTCAGAATCTATGATTCCCGGAGGTCACGCTGGCGTGCTCAGACCACTGGCCACTGTCAGTATTTACCCTGCATCATTAACCCACCAAACAGGTTTTTTTCTTGCCAGAAATGACTGATTTCTCAAGCCTGATAGCAATCATCCTTCGGGAGGCAGAGCAGTGCTCCCCCGCTGCTAAACTATCGCCGGTGATACTTAATAAATAAATAAAATAGCTGGATGGTTGACCGGCTCCTAACGAAAAGGGAAGAAAATGTGTCTATTTATTGCGATTAAATACTCGCCACTCTCCAATTCTGCCACTTCGACATACAGACATGTGTCATACATGTATGTTTGTGCTAAGGCCCGGCTGACTCACAAAACATTACAAAACATTACAAAACATTGTTTGCAGCGGCGTTCCACCCGGAACCAGGACCACATTGTACGAGGTGCTGGGCAGACAAAGGAGGGTCCCCATCCCACACAGCTGGCTGATGCACTCCCAAGACTCCTCTTTTTTTGCGTTTCTGAATTCCACATGAGTTTTGCCAATGTTTCAAATAGGATCAGAGTCACACCAGGCCAGCTTTAGAAACTTCTGGCATCCAAACTGGATGCCAGATCAAAAAACCCAAACACAGTGCAGAAACCTAAGCTCAGAGTTCATTTCCTTTGCTCTGCCACAGGGGAGCTGGTTGTATTTGGAGGCTCTGGTTAACTGCTCCCTTGACTCCTCACGGGCATCTCTCCATCCCAGGGGCTCCACAAGCCACGCAGGGATCTGAATACCCACCCAAGGTTATTTATGCCATGTTACAACGCACAACCCATGCCAAAAAGCCGCCTTCCGTGTTGTGAAACAGCACTTCACACCACTCGCTGCTGCATTCCCAACCCCAAAATGGTTCTCAAAAGTTCTCCCCAACTCTGCTTTAGCCCCATTTCCCCAGCCGAGATTCCCCCTCGCTGCCTGCATCACAATCGTCTCAATCATGGCCAGTAAAGAAGTGGGCGGGTGGAGCATTGTTGTTTTTGTCATTGTCGTGGGTTTCCCATGAACACAAAAAAATCTGGCGCTCCTTGCCATGAATGTCAGCTCTGGGAAATCTAGGTTTTCTGACAGCTTTGCCACTTCCCAGGCGCATTCAGGGAAGTCCCAGAAGCACAGAAAGGAGTGAGGGGCAAGAGGGCACGAGGCCACAGGGAGTGCAGGAACAGAGCACAGTGGAGAAAGCCAACATAGGGGTGTACCAGGAGAATCACAGTCACCTCAAAGCTACACACAGCAACATTTTCTTACGGAAAGGTAAAGGGTTCCTTATTCCTATGGTCTCACATCTCCCCTCTTTTTGCTGTGTTACCTGCTGCGGCTTTGACTGTTGTTTCCAAAGGAGCTCAAGGACTGTCCCAGCTTTAAATTTTAATGTGGATGAAGCAGTAAGGCCTTGGCCATAAAAAATTGAAGTTTATACATTTCAAAAATACACAGCTTTTTCTCAGTGAAGACAGAAAGTCTGAGGGAGTGGAAAGCGCATGTCCTTGTGCTCCCCAGATACTTAGTCTGAAACTCTCCGAGACAGCTACAGTCTCCTTTACATTTCTTTGAAGATTCTGCCTTTAGCCTGCAGAGCAGGTTCCTTCTTTCAGTCTTCTGGTTTGGGGAGCTAACTTATTCTTTTACCAAAGAGAGGAGGAAATTTCCAGGGTTCTGGAGACATGGCACTTCCCTTCTTTAGGGCTTTCAACAAAGCGACGCAACTGACAAAACAGGGCATCTTTTTGCTCAAAACCAAGTGACAGGCTAAGGTTCCTTCAGGTGAACACTGAAATGTTATTGGCAACTGAGAAAGCATTATTCACTTGATCGTTGTTATTTACACGTATGTACCCAAACGTAACGCTGCCTCTTACGATACTGTAAGCTGTGGGTATGTCCCTAAATTATGACTAAGTTCAAGAGCAGCACTGAGTGAAGCTGTTGCTGTAAATCAGTCCAGGAAAGTTCCTCCCCAACCAGAACAAGGATCAGCCTGCTTTTAGGGCAGTCATTAAAAGAATTTAATAGGCAAGATGAGACTCAAGATCTAGAAGAACAAGCAGGAGAACGGAGCGTACATTGTTCCATGCTGCCAGCAACAAGTGACTCCTATTGACACTGCTGGCAGTTATTCACACTCGGCAGCAAAGGAATTGGGGACCACAACCTTGTATAAAAGCTTGACTTGCAGACTTGGTACAACTAAATCCAAATCCTTCTCTGGAAGCCAAGAAATGATGTTTGTTGTAGCTCAGAGGACACGTTAGAGTCGTTGCTTAGGGAGAAAGCCATGTTTCTTTCCCTGTGCAGGGATGCCTGTCTTTTTGCTATGTGATGCCTTCTGTAAGCTCTTTTAGGGGCAGGGGTATAAATCATAATAAAGCCATGGCACGGCATATAAATCATAATAAAGAATAATGATACGTAATAAGGATGAATAATATTAAGAGAAGAACCGTGTGTGAGAGCGAGCGAGAGCCTGCACACATACATACACACAACTGTACAAATACAGACAGAAAAGGTGGTTGCTACTGTTTTCTAAAGTGAACGGTTTTTTTCTCAGTGGATATTTTGCTGTCAACACATTGACCCCAGCCTCCTTTCACCACCACCTTTTCCTGCTTTCCCTGCCCTGCTGCACATGGAAGGCCAGTGAATAACCACGTGCAGGTATTGTGCTGCTCGGAGGGCCATGAAACGTGTTTAAAAACACCCAGCTCCCCCAGGTCCCGTGTCTGTCTGTCTGTCTGCAAAGCTTCCCCTCTGCTTTGGGTTGAATGATATCACCTGCAAAAGTCGAGGAGCCGGTATTACGCTAACCATAACACACAACTGCCCCTTTCCAGTGGTGCTTCCAAACGACAGGATAACTCTCTTTCTACACTCACACTACTACGACGGAGAGCATGCCTTGAAGAGCGACAGAGATCCTAACCTGCTGCAGGGCTGCTTGGCCATATAGGGAAGATACAGTTCCCTGAAGGCCAGAAGAAACTGCAGGAGATTTTCTGTTACTTCACCCTTTCTGAGCAGTTGTAATAAAGGGAACTCAAAAAGCTGCCACCTGGACAGCTCTAAATATGGAACCTCATGCTGCTGAGGAAGGAGAATTGGAGAAGAGAAGCGCAAATGGTGACAAAAAAAGACCTCAAGGAACACGTAGCAGTTGCAGCAAGAAAACAGAAAGGAAAAAATCCTGTGTCCATCAGGATGTCCCATTCTTCATCTAAACCCAATGCATTTATACATAAAAGAGACAGAGAGAGAGGCCTATGGCTGTCTGCAAGGGTAGAAGCAAGGAAGGAAGGATGAAGAGAGACGTACTGGGAGGTGAGAGAGTTTAGATGTAGGTAGGAGTGTCCTTTTCTGACCTGTCTGAAGCACCTAGCCGACTGTTGGAGCTATTCAGAAAGCCAGGAGAACAACAGACAGTAGCACCAGGCATTTTAACGTTTTAATACCATGCCGAGTTAGATGTACTTCCCAAATCCCAGGATTTATTAAGCATGGCTCTGCTGCTTCCACTTCTAAAGCAATAAAGCTGGAAGCGTCACAGAAAGTTTCCTGGTTTTATCTCCTCTGTTTTGTGGGATGTTTTTAATCTGAAGCTGAATTTAGGAGAGGCTATGCTGATGGTTCTACCACCTGACTTACACATTTGGGAGGGGTTTTTTTCTTACCTTTTTTCATGCTGGCTGCACAAGGGCAACAAAGCAAGTTGTCCTCTCAGACAAGGGAAATCCTTTGCCCCCTGCTCAGCCGCTGGCACTCCCAAAAACCATTTGGTAACCTCTGTGCATTGCTATGTCATTTTTTTTAACTGCCTTTAAAACCAAAGGTGGGTAGAACTGGTTTGGTGAAAGTCTGTAAAACTCTGTAATTACAACAGTATGAATGAGCCTTGTAAAAAGTGGGAGAAACCTGACACAAAGGAGAAGCTGGGAAGCCAGGCTCCCCGCTAGAGGAAATCCAAACAATGCTGTAACCCACAGGCATCTGCTAATGCACCCCGAGAAGCCGATAAAAACAGCACCACGAGTGGCTCTCCACCTGGAAAACATCCCTGCCTGCTTATCTCCAACTGCAAATTCAGGCTCAGGAGTTGGGCAAGAGCAATCACAATTTTAATACGAATTTAGTGTAGGTGAGAAGAACTAGACTGGTCGGACTGGAGAACCTCGGGCCTCTTCTGAATTCTCAGAGTTAGGGGAGCAAAATGGCAAACCCTGCTACGTGTCACGCAAGTCTTCACCCCTCTAATGAGGCAGATGATAGAAGTTCTAATTTCAAATTCTGCTAATTGCAGAACTGGATTAGCGATCCGGTTTTACTCTATACAGATATGTTTGTCAATTTGCAGAGGAGGGGGGAGATGAATAAGTGTTTGAGATCTTCAAGGCTAGATGCTGGCTAGATCAGACTAAGAAAGTAAATTTCCTAGTGCTTACACAGCACAGCAATCGAACTGCCTTTCCATGTCCTTTTCCCTCACAATTCGATTTGGACTTCTCAGGTCCTTGCAAAAACTGATTCATCTCCTACCTATAGATTAGCCCAAAGGTTGGGCTTTTTTGTGTTTGGTCAACTGATTCTCCACAGGAGCTTGACTAGAAAAACCCAGGGGTAACTAGATTGCTAGCACTGCTGATAAGCCAAAGGAAACAGGGTGGCTGTAAAGGTGTAACTTTACAGAGCTGACTGAATTTGAGCTACTGGTCAAGATAAATCCAAAATTATTTGCTGGCTGAGTTAGCCAGTTCCATTTCAGGTACGATGAAATAGACTTCCCAGTCACTGAACATTAGCAACAGAAACAGTACAAGGGAAAGATTGCTTAGCCGGTTAAATGTGTATTTAAAATGCTGATAGGCCATGCTGAGATCCAAGAAAAAAATGTATTTATCATTGTTATTAACAATAATAGAAATAAAACCAGTTTTAATAGCACCCAGGGTTTGATGCATTTCCCAAACACAAGGATTTATTCATTTAAAGCCTGTGTATTTATTTTTCTCTCTCCCCAGTCCTGCCCCCCCTTCCAACCGTCTTGAATTTTTAATGCGCACTGTTCCTAATGTCAGCCGTTTTTCTTGTAAAGGTTTTTTGACATAACTTTATATTGCTACATCCTTTTGTTGTTGCCATTCGCCGTCCTTGTTAGAGACTCCACTCCCCTAATGAAGCTCGTCTCCTGCCAGCATAATAAAAGAAAATAGATACAGAGCCGAAGTGAGCCAGTGAGAGGTGTGTCTGATTAGAAATAAGGGTGACACAAAATAAGTGCCATAACAGCCTGTTCTCCAGGGACTCCCAAGGCTGTCCCCAAGGTCTGCGGTTTCTATATACGGCCATGTGTGCGCGCGTGCATGCATGCGTGTGGATGTATGCACACACATACTTCGTATGGATCCAATTTTACTTACACACACTGACAATGTGGAAGGCCATCTTTGGAAGGAGTGTACAGCAGGTGCCAGAAGTATGGGACATTCTGACAAATTAAAAAAATAGGACTCAAGAGTAGTCCAATGACTTCCTAGTCCCTAAATTTTCCCTAAATTAGAATACCCCTAAAATTTGGGGGTATTCTTTTAGTGTTTCACAGTAAGAAGGTGCTGATTAACCGTGTTGGGTAGCTTTCTAGTCGTCTCTCTTTTCTTTTTCCTCCCCCCATCCATCTTCATGAGTGTCTAATAAATGAGAAAGCATCTTGCTCCTGTTGCCGGCCAAAAGAGCAAACAGAACTATTTTCACAGCCCAGGAAATGACAAAGATCTCTGCTATCCTGTGTGTAACATCCTCTTCTCCTTCCCAGCACCGAACTTCCGAAGCACAGATCTGTTAGTAGCATGTACCCATTGTCATCTTTTGAGCAGTAACAGCCACTGCAAAAAACATACTGTAGCCTGTACTAACGTCCCATCAACTCTTGAATGCCTTCCAGCCCCAGAACGGCCTCTTGTGCTTTTTCAGGACAATTCATGGTCTCACTATAAGCTGTGAAAAAAAAATCCCTAAACTCTACAATCCTTTCTCTTCTGTCCATTGAGAATAAGAATCTTAATGTTTCTATAACATTCCTCAGACTTCTAACTACTTCTATAGGTCCTTGATAACTAAGTCTCACAATTTCAACGAGACGGAGGCGGTCAGTGATTACACTTGTATCACAGACTGATAAAGAAGAGAGAACTTGAATAAGGCTCTTGGGGACACAGAAGGAGGAAGCGGCAGAGTCGGGGAAAGACCCGAGGTACTGTGACACCCAGGTCCTCTTCTTCCTGATATATGACATGTTGTGCTCAATGTTAACGCATGCTAAAGGCTATGCAAGACCCCTGTGGCTGGTATCACTTCTCCACAGAAACCTCCAACTACTCCGAGAAGCTCAATCACTCTGGGTCAGCGTTAATTAGCCCAGACCCGTTAGATTTCTAAAAAAAGGAAAGACATTTTCAAAAGGCAATGAAACCCAAAGCCCCTTAAAAAAAAAAAAAAAAAGATCAACTGCCATTTCAATTTATCCTGCATTCTATATTCCTGCCTGGTACAGAAGGCCAGCAATATTATTCCTCTGTTTCCACAGCAGTGCTTCAAACAAATGCCTTTCAGTGTTGAAGGCATGGAATGTGTATGCTCCGCCTGCTGCTGTTAAGATGCAGAGAACCAATCGTCTCCCCAAAGGTACTGGGAAGCAAACTTGCGTTTTTCAGCTGAAAACTCCAGTTTTCTAGCCCAACAATTGCTGGGATGCAGCCACACTGTTAGCACAGACAAACAGCAAGGTCTGGTACTTCGGAAATAACAGAACAAACAGAAACAGCAAAGCAGTTTCAGCCCACAGGATCCTGCCTCTCCATTCCAAAATGGTTTAGACACTCTGCAGCGCAAGTCTTACTTAAACTCTAACAACGGTGATGATGGGGGCTGGCTGCTGGTCCTTCTCCTTCCCATAAAAGAGAGCACAGAGTGAAAAGCAGCAATTGATGAACCGCAGTTCCTCCGTAGGAAATGCCTCTTCAAAAGTCCTTTGCTATTACTCAGAAATTTTGAAAAGGCTCCAGCAACGCGCGTGTATGTACCCTGAGCCCAAGTACACTTACAGACTACTCGTCCTCTTGGATGCTTCAGAAAACCAGACACCTATTAGATACACGTGCAGCAGTATTATGGTGGGGACGAGTTTATTGCATGCTCCAGCAGATACAAAGAAGACCGGGTGTCTAGTTGAAATAACAAGGAATAGAAGAACCTGGTTTGATTTGTTTCCAGTGGGATATCCAGCTTTTAAGCACATTAGACACATTAACATGAGGAGAACCTCTACATATTTGTGGCTTTCGACATCTGAAATCTTTACAGCTATCTGCAGCTCTACTCAGTTGTCTGTAGCAGCGCCACATACTTTAGAACTCAAGAAAGCTTTGTCTATTTCTTCCTATCAGACCAATTCTAAAATTCAAAAACCAGAGTCATAATGTCTAGGCTTGGTTTACACACTAACTCGACACTGAAAAGCTTAATTGACATTTCAGGTGGAAATTAATCTAGTCACCTCTTGTTCCCTAATGGATTTTGATCTACTTCTCCACACTGTGACAATTTCTGGTATGCTAAGTGATGTCTGTTTTAAAGAAGGCCATAATTATGAAGTCTACAGGGAACTGTAGGTCAAGAGAGAGACGCAATGACATAGCTCTTACTAGACCAGAAAAACAGGAATGCCTAGGACTACTGACACAGGAACAATGACAGATCAGTAAGGAAAATACTTGCAGTATGCAAGATCTGGCTCTATTTTGTCCTTTTCAAGCAATATTTTCATAGCAATGGAAAACATCCAACGAACTTTTATAACTAGAACACCACTCTATCCTTCTTCCAAAATACTGGCTGGAAATCCCAGAAGCAGCCTCAAAACAGGAACACCTGCAAACTGGTGGGATAATCTAACTAGCAACTTTTTATCATCAGAATCCAGAAAAGCAGACTGGCGTAGAAACACAGGGCAGCTGAATTTAGGCATGCTTTTAAGGAAAAATAAAAATACTTGCATGTCTCTGCATGTGTGTGAGCAAGTACTACAACCAAACATGTCACAATGATCAAGACCAAGTATTGACATACAGCCTAGAGATAACGAAGCACTGGGAATGATGAAGCGCGGTTATTTCTGTAAAAGGACAGGTCACAGTTCTATGAATTGCAACCAGTTTTGGCAGAGCAAAGTAATCAGCAAGATCAATAAACTGCTTCAGGAAATGGGGAGTCCAAGCTCTGGGATGGATGTGGCTCCTGGAGTAGAAGCATCCCAAACAGGTAAGCCCTTGACTGATTTTCTTCTTAATTTGCTAATACCAGACAGGGAACACAAGTTGTCCCTCACGTGCAGCGTGACACTACAACTCAAAACATCTCTTTTCACTTCCAAACCCTGTACCAGTCCCTTACTCCTGCTCTGTACAATCTGGAGTGCTGTTTTCAATCCTAGCCCTCCCTCACGCAACCCACAAGCTATGCCGAACCACAGAGGGATGCAGGAAGGGTGGTCTGGGGCACCCTCAAACGAGACCAAGAGCATGAGACCAGCACGTTCTTTTTCTCTTACCAGCTAGGGCAGCAATGCAAGCCCTCCACTCCTTCTCCCCGAATCCCAGTTCCCCAAGCCACTGTCCTCGTAATTCCATGCGTTTGGCAGACAGAAGGTCTTCCAGCTTAAAAAATGGAGCCTGGTGAGTGATGGAAAAAAGCTGCTGCCCGACCAGGTTATGCCGCTCTCCACGCCATGCCGTCTCCTCACAGGCACACACAACATGCACTCATGCAGAATAGTGCCAAAGTCAACAGGAGCTGTCACAAGTGGACAGCGGGGGTGGTCCTGGTGCTGTGAGATAGCAATGAGGAGATCGGACAAGAGGGCGCTGAGATGATGGATGTAGACATGAAAGAACATGTGTGCGTGGAAGATTGAGGGCTCTTTTGTCTATGGAAGAATGGTGGAGATATTAGGACAGTCGGAGAGAGATCTGGTCTGTAGGTGGCTCATTTTGGACCACCAAAATCCTCTCCGCTACCATGTCACCAACTTCCAAAGAGCTATGATTTCTTCCATAGTGTATCTGTCCTTCCCCTAAATTAAAACATGTATCTCTGCTGGATCCTGGCATGTTCCCCTCTGGCTGAATTACTGGTACACACTGCAGCCCAGAGACATCCCAATTCCCAGGTTATACCAGCTCACAAAAGACCCTGATCCAGAAGGTCCCAGGTACAGCCATACTTAAAAACTCCCTGGGGGAGGTGTCACACGGACAAATGGCAGAAACACAAGTAGCAGAAATAAGCATTTGGTTGCTGATAATTTCCTCATACAAGACAAAATTCACCAAGCTGTTGAACCTATTGAGAACCAGGACAAAAATGGCTCGGACACTGTGATATTCTTGAAAACTAAAATATTACATCTCCTTGGCAGTGGTTACAATCTATAATCCAAGCCAATCTATCTATCTATCTACTTTGCTTCTGGCGTCGTCTGCATTACCCTGTCAAGCTTGGACCAAATACAGAAGCATGCTTCAGTGCCCACCCAAGGGGTTTGTGTGTGACCTCCACACCAGGTGAGATTGTGCAGCATCGTTGGTTTACCCCTTCCTTTCTCACAGACGCAGCCCTGAACTCAAGCTGAGAGGTAAAGCCACTGACAGCGCCCTCTGGATATTGTGGATCTCACTCTGGGATCACAGTGACCGAGACAAAACAAGCGTTATGTTGTACCCTGCGGTCCCCAGTTAAGAGCACAATTCTACAGGGGCCAGTATTAAGCGCTTTTGTGGAGCTATGAGCCAACACATGGGAGTCCAACAAGCTTTTAATGTGCCCGAACGTTCCAGATTTCTTCACAGAGAAGGGGAAGCCACTCTGGTGCTGAATAATCCAGGTGCTTCCTGAATGCTTCAACAGGCACAACGGAGAAGCAGGAATGGGAGGCTAATCTAACTGCCATTAATTACACGGGCTCCGCACTGTGGCCAGTGTTCCTCAATCAGAAAGGAAGATACAATCCCTGCCATAGATCTCCAAATTAATGCCTGATGGATACTGCTTTTCTTTGCACCACACCATACAAAACCAGGGGCAACTGTTCTCAAAGACGGCAGGGCTCTAGATCTGAATTCTGCTGAATAATGGAAATATTAAAACGTTAGTACAGACTCAGCTCATCCACTTTCTTCCTCTGCTGACTCTGAATAGGCAACTTAAAGACATATACCATAAACTTTGCAGAACAGAAGACCTCAAGAGGACATGAAAATTCTAAGTGGGACCTGCCTTGAGTCTAAAGCCTAAACCTCTTTGTAACACAACTGCACATTTGCTGTCTTTCTGAACAGCATCTAATATACAATCAACTAACGCTGACAGTAAATGACAGCAACAGTTGCCCATTGTGTCTAACACATTGCAAGGTGCATATGTGAATACGCTCTTAAAAAGCTTTTTCGATGTAGAAGTGAAATACCCACTGAGACCTCCTCCAAATCAAACCCAATGCGTCTGTCCCAAGGCAAGTTTTGATCAAGGAGAAGAAAGAGAGTCATGAAAACCACAATGACATTAAGACAAAACTATTGGTTTCACACAGACAGACTCCTGGGTGGCAGTGTGAAGCCAAGAAAAGAAAGAATGGGTCTTTCATGGATAGATGGATCACAGAAGGGGAATATCCTACATAACCAGCAGTTCTGAAGGGAACATGATATTTTTCCCTTTGGCTGTCCTGAACAGACAATGGGACCAGCAGTGTTATGATCTAAGGAAGACAATGGACACAACAGCAGAGGCACGGCGGCGCTGTCTGCAGAGCAATTATTTAAATGGAGAGAATCCATACAATTTATTTTTTTTTTGGAGGGGGGAGGTTGTTGTTGTTGTTGTCGTCGTTGTTTAGTTTAATTGAATTCCATCAGGAGGGCAAAAACCAGCCCTGCTGAAAATACCCCATTCACAGAGATGCTAAAGGACACCCAGCAGGTTCACAGCCGCTGCGTAACACATACCAGCCATCTATGATTTTAATGCTTAGGAGGCGCAGGCTGTGCTGTATTAATATGCAAAGTGTGCCTGCCTTCCCAATTAAACGGAAAATGCTATGATTAAAGGCAGTCAGAAGATATAAGATGGATAGTGCTGAACTATGGGCTTTATTTCCTACCCATAGAAGCCCCACAGGAGTGCTGATGGAGTACATGCCGGGGAGATTACCAAAGGCAGAACAGAGCTGGGAAAGGAAAAATGCTTGAGTATGTAGAAGGGGGAGAAAATGAGGAAGCTGTTTACAGGAGGATTGAATTAACACAGTACCTCATCCTGGTCTCTCAGACCCTCCGGGCCACACATATCTGGAGGGAAACCAAGCACCGCTGCTCATCGAAGCCAAATTCTAGCACGTCATTTTGAGGGAAGAAGTCCTCAGAAACCAAGTGAATCACAGCACAAGGCCCAGAGAGCTTCACAATTCATAGCTGCACAACCCTGAGGCAAAGCTCAGAGGGGACAGGCCTTTCCTCTGCCCCCTCTTGCTTTGTTAGCACCAGTGTGTTCTCCTCCAGCACCTCTCTGGGATGGGAGAAAACACAGTGGAGAAGTACGGCATGCTGGAAAATTTACAATTAAACCCACGAAGATGAGAAGATAAACCAGGAAGCGTTAATAACTGATCGGAGAGTTCCCTTTGCTTTGCTGCGAAGGGCTCACTCTAAATCACCCAGCACAGCTTTAACCCTTCTGGCTCTGCTCTGCAGCTCAGCCCCGGGCCGTGCAGCCGGTCCCCCCCACTGTCTCTGAACACTGCTGCACCCTGTCACCGACATACTCCGTGCCCATGTTTCATGACTTGCATTTAATTAAAAGAGATGGCAAAGTCAGGTATATTTATGGGGACTTCTAATCCTCACACTTACATTTTCAGTTGCTATGGGTTTCCTTCCAGAGTTCGCTCTTTTTCCCCCACCCCCACCATGTAACATGCACCAGAGTAAAGTCTAATAAATTCTGCTATGTAATTGGCTGTATATTTTAGGAGTCCATCTATCCCAGTGCTGTGAAAACAGAGGCCTTCAAAAAATTACTGTAGGGACAGAAAACCCTGGGGGAGGGAGTCCGAAGTGCTTTATTTCCTCAAATGACTGCTGCTGGAGTGCTGAGTGGAATAAAGCCAGGGCCAGCGGCAGCTGCGATGTCACAGGACGGCACTTAAAGGAAAGCAGTTGCCAGAAGTTGCACCTTTGTCCAAAACCAATGTGCTGTCCTGCTTTGCCTGACTGAGAGGAAGGGAACCACCCCAGCGTGCTGCTCAAGTGAGGAACAGACGCCACACGTTTATTAATGCAGTAACTCTTCAGGTTCTCAAAGTCCTCTCACCTGTTAATGCTCCAAAGACACTGAAAAGCCCATGATACTCTCTAAACGAGCCACTTCCACCACAGACTCTCTTAGAAAGGTTGGGAAAAGGCCTCCACATTTTGAGGAATACAGAACAAAGCTGCTCTTTGTCTTTCGGGAGGGATTCCTTATAGCAGCAACATGCCCCCAAGTGAAGCCACACAGAGGAAAGGAAGGACATGACTTCTACACTGCCAGCTTAGCTCCAACGTGGGCTGGCAGAGCCGCATGTAGTGATGGTGCACATCACTGACTTACCCTTGTTACTGCAGAGCTGGACGTTACAGGTAGCATGGAAGGTACCCTGGAGTTAATCTGTGCGTGAGGAAGCCCACACCGCTGTCTGTTAGAACCCTTTGGGAGATAAAGAGAAAAGATTGGTTCAGCATGCTGCAAGGGTATGAAATACTTTGTTTCTTTTCTTTCCTTCATGTGCATTATCTAAGGGACTAACACATCCAGCTGCGGAGTCTTAAAAAGGTGGTGTTTATGTAAATGAAAGCATTAAGGATATACGAATATTGCGTGCTGTATTTGAGGAGGCAGCTCCACTCGAAATATTAGAAATACTGCTAGCAGCTCCACATCATCACAGGACTCCCAGCTACAATGACCTGTAAAGAGGAAATGGGCATACACAAAAAAATTATCTGATCTGTTCTGCCAGCATTTAGGATGACACGTCTCTACTGATGACAATAGGAACTGTCCATACCCATGACAGCACTCCCAGCTGGGCTGGCCGCACCACTCTTCCCACGTTCAGCACTCGCAGGATTCACTGGTTGTAAACCTTCTTCATCCCAGGAAAACCTCCCGCGTGAGAACCCACACCTGGTACCAGCACAGCAAAGCCTCCCCGCATCTCCAGATTCCTCCCGACCCACAGAAATTTCAAATTCCCCACATTCACTGCTGAATCCAAATAAACCACCGCACAACAAGAGGGAGGAAGAAATTAGATTTCCTCCGGGTTGCTCATTTAAGTAAAAGAAGAAAAAGATGTAGGAAAAGAGGAAGGAATTCTGTGAAGCTGGCACACGTGTGCCCGCCCTGAAAACACACAGAATTATGGACAAAACTGAATGCCTGAATGTCACTGCACAAACTGTTCTATTTTTCTATCATTTCTCCATGATGTTAGCAGAAGCTAACACCCCTTAATTCACAGTTTTCCACATTCTAAGTTTATGTCCAATGTTAATGTTATTTAAACATCACCTTATTTTTTTTTCTTCTCTCTCCTGTGAATTCCATGCTGGGTTTCTTATTTCCCTCCATTTTTTTAAAGAACAGTTTATTAAGAAAAGCTGACTGTACCTCCACTCCGTCTGCCGGAACAGCACTGACGAATAAAAAACTCACCTCACAGGAGACAGTTTTATTCTGTTGATCGGAAGTCTGCCAGCCCAATTTATGATTGGACATAAGATCTCCAAATCTGAATTTATGGGTTGTAGTATAACGACAGGTCAATGAGATTAAAAGTATGTTCATGAGAGAGCTGTAAGGCAATTTGAGTTTCATGGTTCTGTGGTGATTGGGCATTCAGTTTAAGAAAACCTACGTTAATAAAACACTTGCAGTCCCCAGGAACAATCTGCACATTATTCATTATTGCAGCCCGGCTGCGGTCGCCTTCACCAACACCCCCTCGCCATAAAAGAAAAAAAAAGAGAGAGAGAGGGAAAGCAACTCTCCCCCTCCTCCCTATTCAGATGAAGCCATCAGGGAGATAGTGCCATTGATAACAAATGGGCTGAATTAACAATAGAAACACTTTTCTTCCTTATCATATGGTTCACATAATCAAAACAGGGAGGGGGAATGGGAGGGGAGAAGAAAAGTCTGAGCCTCACATACGGGTCTCCCCCACCAACTGAAAAATATATGGACTAAACACAGACCAGCAGCTTGTGATCGCAAACGGAGTAACTCCCTTGCCTTCAAGGAACGCTGTGTATTGAAGAAACACCACCCTACAAACATTAAACACAGGGCTTCAGCAAGTCTTAGCCAGGTCACACGGGCTCGTGCCGGTCATCCCAATCACAGCAAACCCGCGTAAATTGTAGACGTGGGCCTCGCAGCTGCATCTGGATCTAGGGCCAAAGAGCCTTCCTGTTCAGAATCCGGGCTTGGACTTCAAAACAGGGCTGGCTTGGCCCACAGGTTGGATGCAGCAAGTCCTGCAACCTTTAGGTTCAAATTCAAATATCTCCCAGGGCTGGAATCCAGAACGAGGTTTTGGTTCAGTACGTTATCATGATAACTTTCAAGTGAAGCTCAGATCTTGATCCCAAGTTACCTGTGGGCTCAAAGTTGTTTGCTTCTACCATTCTAGTTCTCCCTCCGTCTCCCTGCAAATAACTACTAGTTCAAGCCCAAATCAAATTCCTCATCTTGCTTTGGCATCACACCCAAACTCTTAACTACTCCTACCTAATAAAGGAACACTGCCACCCTTCAGATTACACAAAGCACCACGTAAACAGAAGGGAACCTGCAGCAAATCCAAGTCATCATCTTTCCTCTTTAAGATGTTTCATTCTTCATCAACACTTCTTTTTTTCATCATCGTAATAAAGATCTTAATTCAAGAAAGACCACAGGATGTAATAATTTGGTGGTGGGGAGAATGTTCCATGCTTTGTTTCCATATGGGCTCTGTTGAAATAAACCACACGCCTCATGTTCTTTTCCCCATGCAAGTACATGGCCCAGATTCACCTTGGCCTGATTTAAGAAGGGCTGAGCATCCAACCGTTCCAGCATCCTCCAGTAATTGCTGTAGGTGCCCAGAACTTCTGAATATTAAGTACAAATGCTGAAAAACTAGAACAGAAACATATGGAATGCTACAGGAGCAGGACTCTGAGGGCACAGGAAGGACGTGAAGAAAGGAGCTGGAAAAGGGACAGGGCCAAGAGGAGATGACGGGGAGCTGTCAGTTTTCTGTACATTTTCATAAAGAAAGGTTCACTGTGCTGCCGTTTGATTATTCCAGTCACCACGCAGTGGAGTCCCAAATCGGAGATCCTTGTGTACCTACAGAGCTGTTACTGCTGAAGGGGCCACAAAATGTTTGTTGTGTAAACCCATCTCTGATAGGCAACGAGATACCAGGACGTTCCTGTTTCATCATTGTTTAATCTGTTCTGTTGTTAGGCAGGGCACCGGGCCAGCAAAAGTTCCCACTGCCTCAGCTTCAGGGGTGGACTGGCTTCAGAATTTATACAAATAAAAGAAGAAACGAAAAGCGCCGGCAGCACCAATCTGATTACAGAGTCATTTATTTTCTGGTCGTTAATAATTTGTGCAATAAAAGATTGCGTGCCTTTCTGAGTTAGTAGGAGTTATTGGCACAAATTTCCCTCCACACTGGTGTGAGTCTGTGCTTGGAACATAAATTATTAGTTTCTTATCGCACTCCTCCTCATTTTTCATGCTGCCACAGCTAGATCGCCAGAAGCCAACCCCTCAGTCTCGGTCTTATTTTATGCTGCATGAGAAAGGCAGCAAAAATGGCTATTCCATCTTTAATTACACAAGCTCATTTTTGCATTGCCTCTCCCCCAATCTTCCTCCCCACCTGAATAGTGGCAGTGTGTGTGTGTGGGGGGGGGGTGTGTGTGTGTGTATGTGCACCCCTGTCTGTGGAGACAGGTAGGTACTCTGCCACTTGCCAGCGACATTCCTAATGAAAGCACTGTCCTTTGACAACACTCAGAGTAAGGAAATGACAGGCTTCCACCATCCTGCCAGCTTCTATCAGATTATCTGTTTGGAATACTCGCAAGGAAGTTGCATGCGTGCAGCTCAGCGTGAGGATAAAAGGGGACTGGAATTCATAGCACCCGTGAAAGAGCAGGAGGAAAGTACTGGCACAGAATCGGGTCGTATGGGAGATGGCTGTATCTCCAGTTGCAGGTTAGGAAATTTGAGTTTTGGATGCAGAAGAGAAAATGCCTGGGCTTTCTCCCCCTATAGCATTAAGCAGGTGAATGATGACACCACCTCAATGCTCCTCTGTAAAATGAATGCTTTACTCACGTTTCCAACGTATGTGAAGTTCAGCAGGGCAAATAAACTAAGGATTAAAACTCATTTAAAAGCTATCAGAATATCCTTCTTCTTTCTCTGACACACAGCACTGAAATGCTCTCTAGTGATGCTAATTGTTTTGTTAAATAAAGCAGTCCACGGATAAACCACACCAAAATTCTTGGGCCTTTCCATATGTCAGCCTCATGGTCTCCTCCATTCAACACGTCTCTTTCAGTTCTGTCCCAGCAACGTTTGCACCAACATCTGCTTAACTTCAAAAGAAGTACTGACAGATGCAGATGACAGAGCATGCCTGACACGTGCAAACGTACTTCCCAAGGGCTGTGCGAACCATAAGCTTCTCCAGATAAGCAAAGTCAGGAGGTGCAGGAATAGCTTTGCCTTCCCTTCACTGAAAGACGACTACCCACCGATGGAGAGTGCTTTTCTATGCAGCACCTGTTCACGGCGGTGTTTCAATGCACGTTCTCTTATTCTCCTTACATGCTCCACTGGCAACTCTAGTCACTCCTGGTCACAGCCAAAGCCCACCACTCTCCCTTCCAGTCTCCTGAAATGCCGAATACCTGCTGGATAAACCAGGCTGTGGGAGGCCAAGAACAGTCGCGCATACTGGAGGTGTCTATTACAAAGGGCGTATGTGCAACAAGCTCCGGTGGAGCCACAGGCTAGAGATCAGGGGGTGGTTTATTCAACTTTACAGAACGCTTTCTCCTGCCGATACGGCTAAGCACAAGCAGCTCTACCAAGGCCTGATGTTGTCGATCAATAACGGGACGACGGGACATGCTCAGGGCACCCCTGCGTGTATATATATGCTACAAGGAACACACGTTCCTCCATTGCAAGAGGATTTATAACAGGGGTCTTGGGCAGGCATCGCACACACGTAAGGGTGCGCTGTCAGTTCCAGAGTGATTGCTGGCTCGGTGCTTGGCATGTCTCTGGCGATTACACTGCGTTGGTGAGTCACTGATCACTTCAAAATGATGGTTCTGTCTACAGGGTAACATCCAACAAATCCATGGTTCACTCTATTTCCCAAATGTCCACCCTGAATTCTTATGATCTGCTGAAGGAGTGTCACGAGGGCTCTGTTGCACTGGGTTAATTTCTGTCAGAATCAAAGAGCAGCCTTTTTCCCCGCAGTCCAGATAAGATCTCACTAGCCACCAGCACGTAACAGCGCTGCAGAGAAGCGCACCGGCCTCAGGATTCCCATCCCGCGGTAGTTTAGGAAGCCCATGTGCTGCAGGACACCCCCCAGACTGCTGTCACGCAAAACCCCAGCCCACCTACCGCTATCTCACTGAGCACCTATGTCAAAAAAAGTCAAAGACAGGAAACACCACTGTTACAGAACTCCGTCGGAACAAAGATTTATAGATCACAGTAGCAATCTCCCAGGTCTACCACAAAATTACACCAACAGACAGAAAAGAGAATCTTTACATGAGCAAAGGCAATCATTTTGCACTGTGTACATACCCCTGGTCACAAATCCAGGGCTTTTCCCTGATTCTCTCTCTACCAGATTCACATATCCCACGCTGTTTGCCATCGCTACTCTGATTTTTTTTCCTCGCTTGCCCTCAGTTTGGACTCTCCAGTTTAAAGCTGCAGACTAGACTAGAAAAAAAACCATCTAATTCCTTTTGAAATCAAGGACTGATACACAACTGGGAGCAGATACTGGAAAAAAATGAGGGAGCAGAAAGACTTGGCTGCAGAAAGACCCAGAAATAAGGGTGAAATAGAGCCACCAGGTTCAAACCCAGATCAACTGAGAGGGTACCTGAAACCAGGGCTTCTGATTCAATGCGTTTAGAAAGAGAAGCCAGCTGTCCCTTCAGGACCTGGGGGGCCAAAATCCTGGGAAATTTATTTTAAGTCCTTGAGGCAGTCAAATTTCTAACCTTGGAGAGAAAAGTACTGAAAAAAACCCCACTTAATAGAAGTCGTCTTAGGCTTTCACCAGGTCCCCAGATTGTCTTGCAACTTTCAGTGTATTAGAGGACAGTTCCCAAGTGCTCCAAGCAGCACATCTTCATTTTTCCTGTGATCAAACAGTTTTTAGATATTTATCACTCCTTTTTGCACTTCTCAAGAGAACTCCCTTTATCACAACCTATTCCAAATTCGTTTTGCTGCCATCAACACCTGCCAAGGCCATGCAGCAACCAACTTAAAATAAGCTGGCAGCTCGCCACAGGCAGGACTTGTCAAAATACCGGCTCCACGCTGCCTCTTGGAGGCCCCACACCTGGTGACATTTCCACACCCTCCCCAATTCCTCAGCCGCATTCCTCACCAAGACAGCTGGCCGGGCACCAGCTCTCGTGCAAAAGATGAAACCAAACTGCAGGAATGTTTAAAATTTCTGGTGAAGCAACGACACGACGATGAGGGGAGGTTACAGCGGAACCCGTCCAGCAAAGTTTCTGTGGGTTTAAAAGCAGCAGACAAGAAATGACTTGACAGCCAACACGGCGCTGGACTTCAGTGTCCAGTTAAAGGCTAAAAGCCGGCTGACAACTCTTCAGCCGAGTAGTCCGGTTGCAAACCATTCTCCAACAAGTCCCTGGAAATCCAGTCTGCATCATTTAGTCAAACCTTGCCAGGTTAATCTGAATAATAACAGAGAAATTGCCCCTACAAGGCTAAATGCTATCAGTGTAGGACCAGCCAGGAAGATAAATTAAGCAGCACGCGTGGCTGAGACCTTTTAAAAGAAACAGTGCGCTTCCTATTTTCACATCTTGAAATCTCAACACTATCGTAGCACCACTAGCAGGAGTTTCTCAGCCACTCTCTTCCTAAGAGGTCAGCACTTCACGCAGATTTCCTTCTCCAGATCCCTTTCTCTTCTTTTTCCCCTATAGCCAGCATGGCGTTGATTTAGTTCATGATGCTTCTTTGCACAGCAATAGCAACCACCATCTGAAGTTCACGAAACACTTGGCAAACAGTCATTTCTCAGCTTTCTGGCAGTATCGTGGGGAGCCAGGGATGCACCAAACATGGGCAAATACTAGTACAATTTCTGAGGCACGTGACAGTGGTATCAAAAATCCCCATGCTTTAGGAGCAGTGCCCCAAAATACTAAGAACCTCATAAAAACATTTTGCTATTCAATATTCCTGAATATTTCAATACGTAGTTGAATTTCCAAATCAATTTCTTCCATCTACTCTGCTTTTGTTTTTACTTCGCAGTGTTCAACCCGATGGATATTTGCTGCCTTACAATTTTGTGCACAAAGATTCAGAGAAATCCACTTATTACCCTCAGCTCGCCTGTGGAAAAACAAAGGCACAGAGCAAGCATTTGGCATTTCAGAATCAAGAGACAGGAACAGCAGAAAACTCTTGTTTCCTTATACACAGGCAGCTCCACACGACCGGACTGTTCTAAAATAGACGGTGCATGTTACTTACTACCTACTAAGCATAAAATAATTCAATTCTCTTCCTTATATATAATGATGCTTGACTTCATTATTTTTAGAAGGGGAACTGCTTTCCCCCATTTCTCCCACCCTTCCCAGTTGGAGCTTTGCACGTATCTGCTGAAAAATCTGCCACTGTGCACGCACAAGCTGTATTGCACTTAATGAGGCACTCCAGGTTCAATGAGGTCCTTCATCTTTTCAGTTCTAGCTCTGTGCTTCTCCCTTCCAGGCATCTAAGTTGGCTCCTGCACGATCTTCATTATGGTACTTCTTTTTCCTTAAGTTACAGCTCCACGGTCCCTTTCCCTCCTGCCCAAGGCAAGAGGCTGAGGGGTTAGAACTCCTGGGTTCATTTTCTGAGCTGTTGTGACCTTGACAAGGAGTCAGGAAGGTGGCATTTTTCAAACTTGGGTGCCTAAATTCAGGCATCTGACACAGCCTTATTTATTGAGATGATGAGCAACCATAGCTCTTATTAAGAAAGAGCAGTAATTATGCCAGTATCCGAAGTCTCATACTTCTGTTTCCCCTCCCGCTTCCACATTTAATTAATCCCAAACCTACATCTCCCCTTTAACAGCCAAAGCTAATGCAAGCTGTGTCTTCAAACCCAGTATAACCTATACTCCCAGTTCTTCCAGAAGCTACACTCTACTGCCAACAAAACCTTCACATGGATACCTCAAATGGCTAAATGAAACCATGGATAGAAGTTTCCGATATCGAGCAATGTGTTGACCCACCTTCCCTAATCCCTTCACCATACCACACCACAGTAGGAAGTAGAAACCTCTTTACTTTTCCTCTTTGGGATCCACAGTACTTCGAATGTTCCCAGCACTCCAACCAGAAAGAGCAACCCACGTGCTTGCTCTGTGGACTATTGCATGTGCATGTCAAAATTTACACGGCTCAGTTTTTAACTAATCTCACAATAGGTCCATAAAGCACGAAAACAGAACCTTCCAACCAACTCCTTTACGTGCACGCCCTTCCTACACACCTGCAAACCCCTCGTAAAGGCTCTTTTCATCTCCATACTTCTTTTTTAAGAAAAAAACATACCAAAAAATACATGCTAGAGACGCGCAACATTTCATCAGTCGTTTGGTACTGTGTGTGAATGCACAGGGGGACAAACCCATACTTTATTATATGGTAGGTGTATGGTTCTGCATCAGACCGACTCCGCCTGATCTCATTCCCTCTTCCATGGGATCAGCACAGCGAGGGGGAGAGGTTTCACCCCAATCCCAGCGCCATCCCCGGGAACGGGTGACCGCGCACAGTTCCTCGACAATGGGCCGGCGGGGCAGGGTGTTCCTGCTTTCCGCCGCTCCAGTAGCAGAGAGGGGGGGGTTCCCGGCGAGGCGGCACCCCCGGGGCCGTGGCTGGGGAGCCGGGAGCAGCCCGGACCCCGCGGCGATGGGGCGGGAGGGTGGCGCGGGGGGAACCGGCCGCGGAGCGGGACCCCCCGCACGGGGCTCCGGCAGCGCCGCTTGGGGCCGGCC
>VZSF01001520.1:37147-161146 GCA_013398295.1 Chionis minor
TGCGGGAGCGCGGCGGGACGCGCGGCGAGGCGCTGGTGCCGGGCGGGGGGGCGGGAGGGGGGAAATAAAACCTGGAAGTTGCACGTGCAAATACAGCCGGCACCGGTGTACGGAACACCTTCACGGAGAGCACAGCCGACACCGGTGTACAGAACACCTTCACGGAGAGCACAGCCGGCACCGGTGTACAGAACACCTTCACGGAGAGCACAGCCGGCACCAGTGTACTGCACACCTTCACAGAGAACACAGCCGACACGGGTGTACCGCACACTCATGGAGAACACAGCCAACACCGGTGTACCGCACACATCCATATTTCTATACACAGTGCCAGACCTTGGTCTCCTGTACACACAGAATCACAAAATGTGAAGGGTTGGCAGGGACCTCTGGAGATCACCTGGTTCAACCCCCTGCCAGAGCAGGTCCACCTACAGCAGGTGGCACAGGATGGCGTCCAGGCAGGGTGGGAATGTCTCCAAAATCAGGGACTCCACCACCTCTCCGGGCAGCCTGTGCCAGTGCTCTGCCACCCTCAAAGTCAAGAAGTTCCTCCTCAAAGGACCTTTTGCAACTGCAAAGCACCATCCTACAAGAATTCTCAGGGCAACAACAGGGGAGCATCACACACGGTGTCTTCTAAATTATCACGTGCCACACTCCAGTGAGCAGAAAACAGTCGCTAAGCACAGGCGTTGTGGCAAAAGGGTGAAGTCCCGATCAGAGCCCCCTCCCTTCATGCACCATCAGCCAGAAGATTCCACACACCTACTGAGACCTTTCATGGCGACAGGCATTGGCACTAAGCACATAGCTTCCAAGATTCAATTTTCCCCTTGTTTATCCTGCTAAAGGATGTACTACTCAGCTAAGTCACATCCATTCATCCCAGTCCTCTGCCACCCACAGGAAGCATCAAATACAACGCAAGGACACAAGGCTCAAACTCCTGGTGTCCTCGGCCCCCGACTCTCTTCTTTTAGTGTGATGGACCATCTCTGAGAGATGGTCTCCATCGTGGAAGACATGGAACTGGGCTAAGCATCTTACTCTTTTGTTCCCTCGCACAGAGATGCATTTTTTCCTGGGAAAGTAAGGACAATGGCGGAAGTTGTTTCCCCTAGCCGTGTTCCTTTTTCCCCCCTGTCAGCATTTCCCTTAATCAGAAGATCTGATGCAATCCCACAAAAGCCACCTAGTTTAAAAACTACATTAGGACTAGGAGTGTGTTTTAATCACCACCTTGTCTGACCTGACAGGTTTCAAAGGAGATGTCCTTCTTCTGGCTTCGTTTTCAAACAGTTAAAAAAATATTTCCAATATACGAAGAAGGGCTTTTAGTATTTCAACAAGACAGTTAAAAATCTCACTCATTTATCATCACGGTCCCACTTTCAATTTTGCGTTCCTGGAAATCATTTTGGGATGGGAAATACAGATTGTATCTCCGGCCATGACATTTCGGTAAAATGCCATCACTTCTCGTCACAAAACGACGGTGTTTTGCCCCATATGATCAAGTCGTATACTCAGAAGACTTTTTTTTTTTTCTCTTGAGTTTTGCTGAAAAAATGAAGCATAGCAAACTACAAAATATCTGACTAGACTAACACCGATTCCAAAATGGGACAAAACTGACCCTGGTTGTCCAAGTCCCCTTCTACATGGCATTACAAGGATGGGGGCAGGAAGCGGTATGTCAGGAGCAACACTCAGCTCTAGCACAGAGGGCCAGGACCCCTCTCAAAGTGGAGTTGTGTCCACCGAGCTGCAGGGAGGCGGTAGAGCTCGTTGCCATGTCATACATAGGAACCAGATGGTGTGGAAAGAGCTGTTATGCCTGAAATATTTCAACTCCACTCTGAATATGCATCCTGACTTCAAACTGTTCCAAGGCACTGCTTTAAGAAAGACTTTCTTCACAATGAAGTTCGTTTTCAAAATCAGATACTTTTTGAGGATAAAAGGGAGGCGTTTGACATCTGATTTTCAGAGCTATAGAGCCTTTCCACGGGTTCCCATTGACTTCTACTGGAGTTACAAAGATGTCTGGAGAAGGACATGCAGGCTATATTTGTTTCCATGCTAACAACGACAAAAAAAAAAAAGGGTTATTTCAGATACAGAGTCGCTAATTTTCAAATGACGAAACTCTCTACCATTTAAATTATGTTTGCTTCTCCTAAGTGGCTAAGGGGGGGCCTAATCCAGATTGTGGACTAAATACCTGCAATATTTTAATATTAAAATTTCGGCTGTTTTAGAATTAGGGAAACGTGAGAACGGGACTTTGTGTTTATGCCTGTAGAACCAAGGCAGGCAAACTTTCCAGTAGAATCTGTGGTAATTTTACCTGAGTGCATCCTAGTGTAAGAACCTCTTGGCCAGGGAGATGATGCTACCCCTGCCAAAGC
Organism: Chionis minor; assembly: GCA_013398295.1. Taxonomy (NCBI): domain Eukaryota; kingdom Metazoa; phylum Chordata; class Aves; order Charadriiformes; family Chionidae; genus Chionis; species Chionis minor. The sequence continues at coordinate 39,565 of VZSF01001520.1, forward strand.
AGGTGAATAAAACCGGCAGTGAGATAAGTGTGGAGAACTTCAGTCCTGCTGCTGTGCAAGCAGAGGCCAGGAGGCAGCAAGTCCTGACAAGGCAGATCACGTTCTGGCAAAACTCTCCTTGACTTTAGCGAAAACTTTGCCTAAGGAGGGGTGGCAAATTTCACACCTCGTAACGAAACTCACCTGCTCAGTACAAAGGGCCACATCCATCACACTGGAGCAGAGATTCCTCCCTGCACCGATAGCCTGCTGTGAGCACGCTGCTGGGGCCGGAAAACAGCACTACATCAAAACGGGTAGGATTCTGCTCCTCAGTCCATCCCACAATTTACCTGGAGCAGTGAAATATTCCCCAAAACTCCGGCCTTGGCCATGTACCAAGTGCACTCAGTGCAGGTTGGCTCCGGGAACCCAACCCACTGCCTTGCCCGCGCTTGCTGCGCTCGCTCAGAAACCCTGAAACCCAGAAGGTGGCAACTAGGTTAATCTCTGAATTCAGGTATGGCCTTCAAAAGTGGGTTTTTTAGCATACCAATATCTTATTTGGGGGAGAGAGGAGAGAAGAACTGGATTTTATCAGAAAAGCTCTATGAGTACAACCCTTAAAAAGGATGCAGCTATACCATCATGATACGCGCTTTATCTTAGCATAGCTTAGAGATGTTAGATGGCTCCAGTTACACTGGTATAGTCAGTGGAGTAAAACCCTTAAGTAAACAGGTTCATTTCTGATCTACAATGGAAATCAATCGTCTTAAAGGCGTTTTTGTGGCCCCTCAGCAGACATGATTTTAACTAACGTGTAGGTCATAGGTACAAAGAACAGAGCACTGCAGAAATCTCTGTTCAAGCCTTTGCATCATTCGTTCTTTGTTTCAGGCAAGAAAATCCTGACAAACTGACTAATTTCTTTTTTAATTCCAGAAAAATGCTGGGATGCAGCTCCCACTGGGAGGAAAAAATGGCAGAGCTCTGAGCCCTCATGAGCAATTGCTCACTGAGAAACTCTGCCAGGAATTATAACTTGGGGTGGGGCGGCGGAGGGGAGAGTGCGGAGCAGAAGAGGTCCAAGATGATGTGAGAAAATAATCTCTTTTTTTTTAAAAGAGATGGGAAGAAAAGAGTTGCTCCCTAGATGAGTTTTGAATGCCAAGTTTCAGCAATTTTCAGTGCCCCATTATAAACCCTTGAAAAACGAGATTTAAGGCTTCTTATCTATCAGATGGACTACCCTTTGTGCTCATAATTTTTACAGAATTACAAATGCCTCTCACTCTCTTCTCTGAGAGTCGGGGGGGAAAAAAAGCCCTGGAGAAAAAGCTAAGTTCCTTTCAGGTACGAGCTGTTCGTTCTTGAGGCAGAAAGCAAGGAGGGCTCTGTGCAGACCCTAAAATGAAATGACAGTGGTGGCCCCCCAAATTTGTTCCTAGGGTTAGCGCTCTAACTGACCCTTCCCCATTCATCATACCAATGCAGTCACTCGTCATGAATGACGCAGCACGACACCACATGAGTTATCTCTGACCTTCAGGAGGAGTGGCTCCTCCAGATCAGGTTGGGGTCGTGAGGAGGGCAGGAGGGAGAAGTTGGTCTGTTAGACCTGGGGATTAGCAGAATGCTTCAGACCCCAGAGCGAAAAGGTGACGTGCTCGCTGCATGAACGTGTCCTCGTGGCCCAAGTATCAGTCCCGTAACCTCAGCCGTCACGCCCAGGAGTGTTTTGTGAGGCGATGGTATTTCTGGGATCGTGAGAACCCCAGGAGAACTGCTTTGGGTGAGTCAACTATGGACACAGCAAAAACGCCTGTGCCCTGATCCAGGATGATTGCACCGCAGAAGCCACAACCAGGACGGGTGACCTGGGAACTGGGCAATCCTAGTGCCTGCTGCAGGCTGGCTTGCCACAATGCCGAGGAGCTAACAGATTGTTGGCATTTCTGTTAGAAGCCCAAATTACTGGGTGTTTACCATTGGTCTGAGAGTTGTGCTTTGCTGCTTCTAGAAGGATGGAAGATTTGCCCCTAGATCGCATCACCTCCAAGGAGTTCAGCATTCATCCTGCCTCCCGCAGCGGGCAGTGCTCGATACTCCAAAGGAAAGCAAAGTCTTAGGGCTCCATCCAGGTTTGGGCCCCATCCTGACATTCCTACACTCAGAACTGAGACGCTTTTTCTATGCATTGAGTAACCAGATCTCACCTAGACAATATTATTAATATAATCTAAATGTCCTTAGATACTTCTAGTCATAGAGAATAGCTTAACAGTTTAATTGAAGGCTCCTTTCACATACAGAAACTATGATGAAATACACACAAATAAGTCTGCTCCATTCAGATGCTCCTTATCTCATTCAATGCTCAAAATTTTCAGCTTTATAGAAATGTTTAATATTATTAAGTAAATGAACCGTACCACTGAATTCATTAATACCTCCAATCTAACAAACACTTGTTGTTTACAAACAACTCCACCCAGATGAGTCTACAAACCTCAGTTCAGCTAATCCTTGAGTGAAGTTACCCATAATGCAGTCCTGTTTGCAGGATCAGGCCCTAACAATTTAATCCAGCTAAGAATTCCTAACTTCTGATGCTGGGGAATACAATGGGGCCATTCATGTACAGAAGTGCTGGGTGGACTGAGATTTAGAAATAAAATTGGGAGAGTGATTTTTTTCTGTAATAGCAATTAAAATTAAACAATGAATCTAATAAGTTCTTGATGCAGACAAGCAACAAATGAAAAGGGCTGCAGTCCTTCAGCATAGTGAACTAATTGCGTCTTTCATCTGCTCAACATTCGTTCTTGGAAAATCCAAACTCAGAAGTTAGTGTTGCCGGGTTTATGTCTTTTGAGGGGGTATCTGCTGTCCACCACACCAGCACCTCTTGCTAAGTTAGTCTTTCATATTTGTCTAAGGCCACGGCATCAATAAGAACTGAAATGACACTGCTCTCACGTCATTACCTATAGGGAGATTCCCTCGTCACCAAGACTAGTTACAAACCCCAGAAAATTCCCTCCAGGAAAATCTAACATGGTAGTTTTTACCCAGTATTTACCCAGAATATTTACTAAAGCAGTATTTAAGGAAAGGCACGTTATTCTGCATGGGACACTAGGGACACACACATCTGCTTCCCCCACGTCAAACAAACCACAGAGCTAGCAGGGAAGTTCCAAATACTTCCAGCGTTCAGCTGCAGCCTGAGAGGGGGGGCGAGCGCTCCCCAGGATTTTAATTCCTACTCTACCTTTGTGCAGGCAAAAAATGGAAATGAAGGAACTGCTCTATCGTTTTGGCAGGTGATTCAGCTTTCTTTGCTGCATCCTGGCAATTAGTTTGCATTATTACAACTGTAGGAAAAGCTACAGTTGCAAGTCTCTGCTTATGTGGGGCGGGTAGGGAAGCTAAAGGAGGACTCAACACCGGCAGCTGCTCCCCAGGGCACCGTGCCTGGGGCTAGACTCCATACTGGTCCGGCTTGGATTCCCAGCTCCGTACAGCGTGCAAAAGGAGTTTCGGAGATGGTGCCTCCTCCCTGCCCCCTGCACAGAGGCAGCAGAAAAAAAAAACCAAACAACTTCCTTGTGTCCACCTTCTTCCCTGTGCAGCTGTACAGGGTTAAGCATGTTCTAACCCACCCTCCCATAAGGCCGTCATGCCGCTGCTGTCCTAGGAGAATGTCTACATACCAATTCCCTGAAGAAGAAGGTGGGCTAGAGAGAAGGAAAAAAAACCCCCAAAACCAAACCAAAACAAAAAGAACCTTTACAGGAAAGAGACCAGCATGTAGATTCCTCACCAGTAATTCCATTACAGATTATTAAATCTACTACCCCTAAATAAGGTCATTGGCTCTTCTTTTTTTTTTTTTTTCCCCCCAGTCAATCCCTCCTTTGCCTGTTTCCTCTGGGCAGGCATCAGCACCAAGGTTCTCTATACATCATCTGATTCTGTTTTCTTTTCAGCAAAGCCGATTCTCAAAAGAAAGCAAATTCCCAACTTTCTGTTCTGTTGGCTGTAAGCATCGGAGCATGAACTGATGATACAGGAATCAGGAAGAAATCGTGTATTTCTTGTATATAGTAATAAACATTCAACTAGGTGCAGAATATGACAGGAGAGATTGTGAATTGGAGTTACTACTGCAAACAGGAGACAGGTTTTATTAGATTAAATCTGTAATCCTTTAGCATAGGAGAAGTCTCTGTCCTTTTCCTGATAGTGACATTGCCCATCACCTGGCACCTGTGTGCCAAATGAAATAACACACACTGACTGAGGTATTCCCAAATGAATTTGGTCTCTTGAGTTTATCACTGCTAGTTTTCCATTTTCTGCACCCTTATATGCAACAGTGGTGCTTACACAGAGAGAAATCCCCTCTCAATTAAATGGGATTTTGTGTGCGAGTACTTGCTGCTGTTGTGTTGTCTCCCTCTTCCTTGGGTTCTGTTGCGGGAGAACAACTTTGGGTGGGTGAACGTGGACACCATGCTCTGAAAATAAACTGGTTGGTATGAGCTCCATTCTACTTCTTAACACTCAAGCCACAGCCAAGAGCTGTCCACTACAGTATCACAAAGAGGTAGTTCTGAGAACCGTTAGTTTCAGCTTTACCATCTGCCCCTCTGACAGGCAAACTTCAGTTCATGAGGAGATTAAGAGCTATCCCGTATGTTGAGGGATATCAGATCAATTTAAGGTGTGATTTTAAGCAACTGAAAAAGGTTTCCCATTTTGAACCAGACTTTTTTTTCAATTTAATTTATATCAGAGTTTCAAATGAAAAATAAAGTTGGCACATGTTCACCTTTCAAATGGACTTTGTCTAATTCTTTAAATCTCTGACCCAGTCACAAAGCCAGAAGCATAGGACACGTGCACAACTCAGCTGTTTCACTGTAAAATCCAGTGGTTTAGCATAAACTGTCATTGAAAACCAGTGCATCTCTGCTGACTGACAAAATGACAGCTTGTCAGCTTCCCAAATCAAGATTTTTCCTCCTTCCGTAATTATTCTTGTTACTGGCTACAGACACCCTTTCTCCTACAAAGTCATGTAGTGGGAATTAATATAAAAAAATCAAAAGTCACATCAGCTAAAAACCCCGCTGTAGGATCTCAGCCCACAGCAAGAACAGCCAACCATTCACAGACCCACGTGTGCCAGGAATGCACAGCTCAACCCTTCATACTCTTTTGGGCTGAGGAATAGGAACTGGAACCAGTAACCCCGACAGATGTTGGTTCTCTTTTTCCCCCGTGCTGTCCTACCCTCCTTTATACCAATGATTAGCAGTACCTAAAAAACTCATCTGTAAGATGGAGAAAAAGACCCCCACTGTCCTGGGCATGCTTTTTGCTCCTTTTAATTGTATGTATTCAAAGGTACTTACAAAAACAGGCAGTGTGCTACAAGGAGCATTATCTCTTCTGCAGGGCTCCTTTCTAGATACCTGGCTGAGGATATTCAACCCATGAATCCTTTAGTCCTCAGCACACAATAGGGGACAAAAGAAGTTGGTAAATTATATGGCATCTATCTGATACAGACACTTCATTCACTTTCTGCTACGCCAATCTGATTGCTCTCTCCAACGTTACAGAGAAAAACAGAGAGTACAAGGAGTAGAGAGAAAACAAAGCAAGATGACTGCCACATCTCCAGCTTTATTCCAGAAAGGCTGGGCAAAAGTCCTCCTCCTGCAAGGAAATGTGGCAACTGAATTTCCTCTTATTCCCCTTCTCAAGGTGCATGGTCTTAATTGTTCATGATAAAAAAGCAAGTAAGAAAATCTTTTAATCGATTAAGATGGGAAAGGGGACGGTGAGTGACAGCAGGCCGGACACATTACCTGCCTCTAGTCTGAGAACTCTACTGTAGCTGGAATCTGTTCATTTCTCTGGGACAGACTGTTGTTAAGACCCACAATCCAGTCTCCAATTTGTTGGCTATTCAGATTACTACTCAAGCCTTTTGCAAAAGTGGCATAAGGTTTACAGTTCAAGCCTATTCTTTTATTTGGGATACACTTCATTTTATTGTCTTCTAACGCTTCCCCCACGCTTCCTTTCTCAATGCTCTGTTTTCTGCAGGATGAAAACTCCAACACAGATTTACAGAAAAAAAAATAAATCAAATGGGTTCTATCTTTGCAGCTGTGCTCCTTTTGAACAGCAGAAAGATACATCTTGTACTTTCCTAAGATAATGTGGTCAGTGTTATAATGTGTTTTTTTTCCTCAGCTGCTATATTATGCTCGAAGAAAAACAACAGACACTCTGTCTTTTTAACATTACAATAGGTATCAAAGGGATGCCCTGAGAAGGTAGGTGACCTGCAGAATGATTTCTCTATTAGAATTTAGTCCACACGGTGAAAAGACTGAGTAGCTCTGTCCTACGGATGTATCAGAAATAGCAGACCTGCTTCCAGGCACTGCTGAGGTTGCCATGACGCAACCTGCTTCTTCCACGTGTGACGGTAGTTTTGAAAGTATCTTGTGATGCCACAGGAGCGCTTTTGGGGGATTTCACAATATGAGGTGGCTTACTAAATTTGGATAGAAAGCAAGTATAAAAATTATGACCTTTAAACGCACACCACATGATGTCAGGAAGGCGGCTTTGACTCAGAATAGCCAACGTGTCTCCTCCTGGCTAGACATGAGGAACACAAAGGATCACGGAAATACCAGCTGTGTGATGATAAAAGAATCACTTGCCAATGGGGCTATCAAGAGTAATGCCAACCCTGGCTCCTTTTGTACACACCATCCTCCTCACAAGAAAGAATAAAAGTTGAATATCCTCCCCATATCTGGCACAAAAGAAAGGAGAGTGGAGCTGGGGATCCATAACTGGGGTTAAATGTCAAATCCATCAAGGACATAGCAAGGATACGCCATCCCCATCATGCTTATAAAGAAGGCGAGAGGCAATGCAGGGAGAGAGGAAGGGGACAGGGAAGCAAATACATAAGGACAATGCACAATTTATGAAGACAAGAAGGTAGTAAGTGCTACTCACCCGGAGTGTAAATTGGTATTGATGTCACAACACAGCCCAGCCAAAAAATAATGATGATGATAATTTAGGGCTTGCACTATATCTCACTCAAGCCACAGCCCTATCCAACAGCAACTCTCACCCTGCCACTTTCTCCCCCTTCTCTATTCATTGGTGTCCTCCTAAATCAAATACACTCAATGTTGATTTGATTAGATTTCCTTATTTTATTTATCATCCATCGCTCACTCGTCTACTCTCTTCACAAGTTCTCAGTGGGCATCTTGGTCATTTTCTGGTACCTGGCAGGACCCAGAGGAACAAGCCTGTCTTTAGGCCACAGGAATTAAGAATCCTTATGCTGGTAAGGATTCACGCATCCTTCCCAGCCCTCATCTGTCATCCTTTAATCTCGCCTGTTTTATGCTCCAGATCCTGGCTACACCGTCCTGACTTCCCAGGTTTATAGCCCTGACTTACTTCCCTCCTGTAACATTTTACTGCTTGGTTATCGGCCCTTAGGGGCCTCATTTACACAAGTGCTGTTTTCGCTATAGTTAAGACTAATTCACTGGGTTACAGTTTGCTCTTACATCTTATGTTCTATTCAGTTCCCAGTCTCCTCTCTCCTGCATGGAGGGCAAAAGATTTTCTAATGGACAGGAGTTATTTTATTCTTTGAAAATTATGGGTATTAATCCCCTTTTGAGTGTTTCAAAGCCTGAATTAAATTCTCCCCCTCTGTATAGCATGATTCTGCCCGTTTCCCGTTGACACGCGTGTGCCCTCTCCTTCAAATGGTCTGTGGGACCTTGAGAAGGAGACTTCATCTGGGATCTGCTCTCCTCATCCAATTTGATGTTCTGGGGGAATGGCAGACCACAGTCCTGAGAAAGCCCTGGGAGCCAGATGTGTCCCCTATTTGCACCTCTGGTCCAGCTGACAGTATTCTGTTCCTACAATGTACGTGTGTGTGTTTTCCCTTTTTTTTTTTTTTTTAATTTATTTATTTATTTTCATTTTCTCATTAGGGAAGGAAATACTTTCCTTGTCATTTATGTTCATTTCTTCCCCGAAACTTTATAGGGTTACTCCCTGACCATTAGATTTCTACCTTTCTAGTATACACACATGTACAGATACAGGTAAGCATACACACACAGATAATAAATATTGGTGTGAGTATATGGCTCATTTCAATAAATCTCCCTAAACAAGGCTCATTTTCCAGTGGTGCTTGCTTTCACAGCTCCAGCTCCAGCTGGGTCTGCGATTTATTTTGTTTATGGACCAGTTTTCATACAAAAGCACAGCACAATCAATGCCGTTCTCTACACCGACCAAGCCAAAACCACAGAATAACCTACAGAAAGACAGAGGACGCAGTCAAAAGCCACCTGGTCAACCTATGTGTGGCCTCCAGGGCTGCATCTAATGTGCCTAAACCAGAGAAGACAGCTGGTACTATGGAAAACAGGTAAATGTGATCCATGGAAGCTACACAACGTGACCTGTCTGGGGCTGCATGTCCAACAAGACTTAAATTCAGCTGCCAAAGCAAACAAAAGGGAAACTCTAAATTTCAGTCACATTAGAACCTCCCACATGCCAGGGTCAAGAGTCTGTTGAATTCTGTTTCAGTAAACTATTTAGCATCAGCTTAATTCCAAATAGCACCATAACAATGTGAATTACATGAAAAATGAAACATGAATTTGTAAATAACACTGTCTTTCGCTGTTCTCTGTTACTTTTACAGAATCAAAAGCTTTTTGCTGTTCTCTGTTACTTTTACAGGATCAAAAGCTTAGTGCCAACATTTATTAGATTTCCCAACCTATTGCAAGAGATAAATAGATATTATCCCTATTTTTTTTTTTAACAGATAAACTGTGGCACAAAGAAATTAAATGAGTTGCCTAAGGTCATACAATGAGCAGTTTAGGAACTGGATCACTGGACCGATTCTTTTCTTCTAATTTCTGTGTTTCTAAACGGAAAACCCTCCAGGGGTTTGGCACACACTTGCAAATGATTTTCCAAAACTACCAATACCGGCATAACTCCATTCCTATAGAAGCCAGTATGCTATGAACAGAATTAAACCAGCTTGTTATCTTAAATGGCGACAAAGCTAAAGCGGCACCAACTGTAGTTCAGACTCTCACCCAAATGCAGAATCAATACATCTCCAGAGGACATGACAATAGTAAAAAACAAACCAGCATCAACAAAAAAAGCAAAACTAAAACCAGAAATGAAAACACAATCATAAGAATTTAAGGGTTGTGGAGGAGCCAAGAGTTCAGTGTGTTATGGTATGGTTGTAATCTGTGCTACGGGCTTTTGGCTACTATGGGATTGCACATAAATAAAAACATCCCACAGGTGTATTTTTTCTTAAATTGGCTTCTTTGGCAACAATGACCACAACCAGACCCTCAGCCCGCACACCTTTCTTTTCTTGGAACCCCACATGCATTCTACACTCAGATGAAAAAAGTATCCCTTTTTAATAAACAGGGATGCACCTAAAACGCTACCCCGCAGCAGGCACATGTATACTCTGTTCCCGTGAGCCTCCAGAAGTGTGTGATTGTGTTCAGGCTTTGTTCTTCATGGTCCTTCCTCTTTCTCCAAGTGCCCAGCATCCCCCTTTCCACCCTCAGAGATGCGCTGTGCGCTGCAATGTTTTCACTTGCTGGCTGATGGTGTTCCCCTACGTGGAGGTGGGAGGAAGGAAAATAAAATAAAACCCCAGCTCTGTTGCTGCACGCCTGCTTCCTGGCCCGGCACGACAACCCCAGCACCACTGCCAGGAATGCGCACAGAGAGGTAAGGGTATCAGTGCTGCAGGATGCCCCTCAGACCCACCTGCCAGCTGATCCAGGCAGTAAAGAAACAACGCATCATCAATTCCTGCAAACCTCACTTGTTTCAAGCCACAGGAATCATGTCTCATGTGTTTAGCAGTTAAAAATGAAGGAATACGAAACTTGATGCATGTTTCTGTTCAGTGGGCAGGACTACAGCTCCAGACTCCTTCATCAAAACCCTGTTGGGTGGTCTAGCAGCAACTACAGGTGGGGTTTGGAGACTGAGATCTCAGCTCCAAAGTAGGCTCACCCTGCAGAAGACTGGTTTCAGGAAGACCCACGTCCTGCCATCCAACCCACCCTTGGCAAGGGGCTGATGCAGACATACACGTCACACGTAGATGGGCTATATCCTCAGTCACCACCCAAACCTGAATGTTTCCACAGATTACCACTGAAAAAGTGGAATATACTCCACCACTCCTATATGTACTAAATACAGCATCACTCACTGGAAAACACTGTAGAGACTTGGATTGGTAAAACTGACTGTCCCTCCCCCAGTGAGCTCAGCTCACTGACTCCAACAGACCTATTTATGTGAACAATAATTACTTCTCTGAATAAGGGATTAAATCTCCAGATATTAGACTCTAAAGTAAAAGCCCAAGTGACAGACACTAATCTCTTCAGGGTATAAAAGTAGTTTTTAGATGGTACATTAACTGGCTGTGTAGTTTTAGCCAGACAGTCCCCGTTCCATATACAGAATGTGCATCCCCTGTATACTGCCAGCTCCCAAAGCAACATCTGCAGTGCATGCATTAGCAGCAGCATTCCCTAACTGCTTCCAATTCATGTGGAGCAGAAGCAAGGAATGCAGTAGATTCCTGAATGTGCATGCAGTGCTTGCTTTGTAGTAGACATTTGATATACTTAATTTTCTCAAACATATATTCAGACTTAAGGGAGAGTTGGTCAAAGTTTCAGGTGACTAGTAACTGTCTCCCGCACGAAGAGTCTAGGGACATCTGGAGACAAGTGTTCTAAGGGCAGCCTATACATTGGAGATGACATCCTAGGTGGTTTTCAGGGCTACAGATATACATACGTGGACTTGGTGGCAAAAAAAGCACTTCCTGCAAGCTTAGTAATCTTTTGTGTCACCCCACTTGTTTGGAGGGAAAAGCACACAACGTTCCATTTCCAAAGAGAGTCTGAATCCCAAGTGAGAAAGAAGTATCGCATACCTCACTTCTGGTGATGATCCCATGGAGCACCAACAATGCAGACGAGCTTTGCTTTTCAAGTTTCTTGTGCTCCAGGCAGGAGTCTTCCCTCACTGTCTTCAGTGAGCCTAGAATAATAAAGGGAAAACTTAAACAGAAAGTTCCACCTCAGAGGCAGGTGCTGAAGAGGTCCTCCCACATTTCCAATATAATCCCACTTCCAGTGAGGGCAACAAGGCCTCAATTAGAATGTCACAGCAAAACGAATGCTGCGGCACTCCCTTCTCTGCAGAATGTCAGAGGAGAGGATGACTGGTGCCTGAAACTGCAGAGGGATGAAAAACATGGACACCTTGGTTGGAAAACTGAAAGCAGCAATTGAAAATGGAAAGTGAGGGAGAACTAAACTCTGGGTCAGCATTGCTGGAGTAATTCTTCTAGCCACTACTATGTGACCTCCCTAATAAACCACTTCAATAACAGCATGGGGATGAAGAAGAAGGTAAAACACCCTCAATGTTTGTGTATAAGCGTGATTTTGCATGTGCATGAAGGATTACTGAACAAAAATCCAATGCAGTCTCCGCTAATGCCTCTGCTTCCCCTCTCCTCACCAAATCTAGTAAAAAAAAAAGAAAAGAACTGGCTAACTAGTAGGGTCTCCCTAGTTTCCTTGGGTTCCCTTGACTTCTGTCCCCTCATGCTGTAAGAGGGATTGTGCTGAGAAGGCTTAACTGGATCTCAGAAGCTCAACTAGCTCCAGAGCAAGTCCTTGGGACAGAAGAGTCTGAACCTCCCCCACCATACACCACTGGTGGCTTGGAGTTGCAGAGCTCTCGGTTTTGGTGGTAACAGTCAAGGTCTGTTTTGCAAACTGTTAAGTGGTCACAGTCTCATTGACTTCCAACAGTTATTGCTGTTCCTCCAGTTTCTAAGTAGATGATGATGGGTGGAATGAAAGTTGGCAGAAGGCCCACATAGGAGAGGGGGTGAAAGGAAGGAAAGGAGAGCCAAGAGAGAAGAGCCATTCCTTCTCAGAAACTCTTCTTTTACCCTTTCCGTATCAGCAGAACTCCCTCACCTCTCTACTAACATACCATAATATATCAGGAGGCTGAAATGAAGGCTGCATTTTTCCATGAAACATAGACCCAGGGCTGGAGACTGCATAGGCCATAATTTCGGGCAGATCTACTCTGTCCTAGCACCTCATGTTCCCCCAATACTGTTATAATGAGAAATAACATTATGAAAAGCAGCTCTTCCTTCATCATAGGCTGATAAATTCTCATCCAAAGGTCCTTGAAATTGGTACAAAGAGTCCTACTGGCTACAATAAGATGCAGGTGTCATGGCTTGGGCTGGCCACCAAAATGAATGACAGATACTCTCTTCAAACCATGACAGAAGGCCACTCCAGCCTTTCTTCCAGAGAATCTAAAAATTAGCAGCAACACCCTAATCTAAAATGTTCTCTGATCATTCCATTCTCTAGTAACTAATAACCCTGGCACCAAAATTTTGCCATTTTCCCCAACAAACCTGAGTAGTATTTATTCACATTGCACATACTCCAAGGGGTTAAAAGCCACTTTGTGCCAGATCCGTTCTGTGTAACTCAGTTTCTAAAGCACTAAATTGTAAGCCATAAACCCATGTCATTATTTACTTTCTTAAAGATAACATGGAGCCAGCTTCTCCCCGTGTCTCTCTGTTTTGCTGCCTTTTGGAGGCATTCTTTGCAACTGCTGCATGGCTCAGTAATCCAAGTCAGTGAATATATGGAAAATCCCTAACAATGGCGCAGGAGAGGGACGGCAGAAGGCTCCGTTCACCACCGGAGTTGGTTCCCTTGTGGCTCCCCGTTCCCAGATGTCCCCATGGCCATCTTCCCTGCCCTCTTGTCTCCTGCAGAACAGCAGAAGCGGTCGCGCTCCACACCCATTTTGGGGGAAAGGAAAGGGGGAGCGGCGAGCGGCAGAGGGAGCGGGGAGGGGGTCACTGGGGAACAGAATGAACTTGTTCTCGGAGAAGCATGGCGTCCAGACTGGCGGGTTTCTTTTATCCTGTTTCAGTTCAGTAAAAGCCTCAATTAACTTCACATTAATTATTAAATCAGAACAATGCGTCTTTGGGTTCCAACAGCTAAATTCTGTTACTGCTGTTTCTTTGGGGAGCTTGGCTAGTTTTACAACTTAGGACATAAATATCTTTCTTCAAGGAGTTCCTGGGCCGTTGTTTTGATTCTCCTCTCTGCGGGAGCCTTTTTAACCACAGTATCTCACGAATGCATGGAGGGAAGCATCTCTGGGCCTGCTGCACCTTGAAAACTTTTCGTATCTAACACATACAGCTCTTCCAGCCCCCAACAGGTGCTAGCAACAAAGCCATGAGATTTCAACCCCCAAGAAAGCTCACAAATTAAGGCTCTCCAGGAAGCTGGAAGCATTTGCACAGCTGCTCTAAAAGGGGCTGCTTCCTTGTAAAATGGAGTGCTGGATTTCCAGGTACACGTTATTCTTTAGTTCTACAGCTGCTTCCCACCTTCCTTCTCCATGGACGACCCTAGGAATTCTACCAAATAAGGCCAGTCTAGAAATATTTGCCTTTTTCTTACCCCTTTGTTGCCAGACACACACACTTACAGGATGTTCTTCTGTTCTTAGCTATTCACTGATGTATCTGTCTCGCTGAGCAGAGCCAACCACCCCCATACGTACCCCGCTCATACCATCATTATCCCTTTTCTTGGCACAGGTTAGCAGGACCAGATAGCTGCTCTCGATGCATTTGCCTGGTATGCCAAGGACCCACACAGGGTGAGAAAAAAACAAGATACAAGTTCCAAATGGGGCCATTCAGAGCTTCTCTCCTGCCCTTCAAGTTTGCACAACACCGTGAAGTACTTACTAACTCAGTACAATGCTAGAACCTTCTAGGCACCCATCTTAGCTCAGGCCCCTGAAAAATGTTTTTGCCCTCCCAGTCCTAAGCTCTCTTACTTCCTCGTATATTCTCAAACTCTTGCTCTCTTGCTCTGATCATACTTTCTTGCACTAGATTATTTTGGAGATAAATGGCTTTTCTGAAGTCTCCTGGACAGTCTCTGCCTTCCACCCATGAAGTTCTAGGACTTCCTGAGGAATTAACAGCTCGAGCACTGTAAAACGCTTTTATTTCCTATGTGAATTTAATGTCTTCGGGAAAGAGCCAGCCTGATAGAACTGAATGCAAAGGGAGTCAGACAGCCTTCATTTCCCAAACAGGGAAGTCTCCAGCTTCATGGATAAAGAGAGAAACCCATCTCTCTCCTCCCATCCTTTTCTTCCTCTGCCAATTCTCTCCCTCTCTTTCCTGTGTTGGGAGCTTTTGCCGCTCTACTCATTGTGTGCAGAATGAATGAAAGTGATTAGAAGCCCCTTGGGCCATATTCACATCTGGAGAGAGAAGGAATAACTCCACAGGCTTCTCTGTCAGTCGTGTGGGGCCCCTGCTCTCTCAAGCACCTTGTCGCAGAGAGAGAGGAGCGGCAAGGGAGAAGAGAGGGGTCACCAGAGACATACCACGACACAAGTCAGAGAGCTGGAAATAACAGCAGAAGGGAAGAGCAGGGACAGGAGATACACAAAGGGAGAGAGATGAAGCAGGGAAAAGAGGGTCTCGGCTGAGATTGGTTTTCTCATTTACACTGCCCTTCCTCTTTGGCCAAGAGGAAGAGGGATTAAGAGTGTTCTCTACCCTTACTCTTCCCATACAGCATGAAATCATTGGGCAGAAGGGTAATGGTTTCACATCTGCATTGAGCTGAATTGGGATACTATATGCAATAAATTAATAAGAGAAGAGAAAAAATGGTGTCCAGTATGTGCCACCACGGGGAGAGCTTTGGTGCTGGGCACAGAATGAAGCTCCTCACTGTAGTAACAGAAAACTGGGGGACTGTGTGCATTGAGAAAGAAACCCAACAAAACAACAAGTATAGAAAAATAGAAGTAGATAACTAAATTAAACAGGCAGCTCTGAGCAGGCAGCTAGTCAGTCAGTCACCTTTTCTGTCTCCCTTCACTGCCCGGATTTCTGTTTCTGCTCAGACTGGGGAAGCTGGCGAAACTTCATGCTTGACCTGCAATACCACTGACAACATGTGATTTGTTTTGCCTCTGCTGGAAAAGACTGCAATATTTGCTGTAGCAAACTTACTGTCTGTCAGCCCACATGTCCTTCGGCGATGCCATTGACCACAGCTCTCCAGTTCTTTTGGCAGAAACGATGAGGGGGAGGGAAAACCTACAGTAAATAGATTTATATTACAGAAGCTGCTTCCCCGGGTCTTTTTAAGAAAACAGAACGGTCTAGAAGGGAACAAGCAATGAATATTTTCTTCTAATCTTGCAAATGTTTCAAGATGCTCTAGACATTGTTGCCTGCATGCCTGATTGTGTGTGAGAGCTGTGTGTTTGCCATCAGCGTACGCCATCCTGAGAACCTTCCTGATCCTGCCAGTCTCGGGTGTAAGGTTATCCTGTGAGGCTGCTCTGGGGGTGCTGAGAACACAACCTTCTTGCTCAGAAGAAAAATGTCTCCACAGCCAGATCTAAGTTTCTAGGAGTACCTGTCTCAAAGATATGCCTGAAAGACACTACACCCGGGGCTCTGGGTCACATAAAGAAGAAAGGCAGACAAGAAGGCACACCATGGGAAGGATGCCTGGCGACTGTGTGGCACAGCCACCCACAAAAATGAGGCACTGGGCAGTGCTGCAAGAAGCATGAATTCAGTCCCTTTTTGCTACGCGCTCCCCCGTGTATCCCTTTGGCAAGTTCCACATTGTCTGATGGAAATTAAGCTGTTCATCCCTGTGCTGCAGTTCTGCATTTGCAAAATCCACCTTTCAAAGAGTTTTTAAGATCTTGGATGAAAGCTGCTATTACGCCTTAGAGTTTATTAGGTAATCATTATTATTTGTTATTGTGGTAGTTTCTGGAGAAGTTGTATGAAAGCAGACCAGCGCACTTGACCTTATGTACTCACATCTCAGTCTAATTCAATATCCTTTATCAGACATACCTTTGCTGCAAAGTTCCTCAGGGCAGGGTCTTGTTTGTTCTGCAGGAAGTTTGCCACACTTCAAAATGCTAGGAGAATAATTCATAAAATCATCATTATCATCATGATAAATACCAGCAAAGCTGCCTGCCTATGAATAGCAGAATCCATGTAGATATTCCATCTATGGAATAGAATTCTGAAATTCACACAGTTAAGCAACATAGGCAAATAGAAGAAAAATTAAGGGCAAGGACAAAGCAGCAGCCTGTTGAGTCTGTCTGCTTGAGAGAAGCCCACAGATTCACCCTGGAAAGTGGAAAATTGTCTAATATAGACCCCCATGATACTCCTGCTTACACTAGATTTATGTCAATGGAAATCCTCTGACACCAGTTGAATTGCTCTTCCACACCAGCATGACAGCAGAATCAGGGCCAGGTTTCTACAGGGAAAAAGAAAAACAAAACAATCTGAACAGTCTTCATTTGTGTCTGTGCCTCAACTCTGCCCCATTTAAAGCAAGGCAGCATAGAAATATTTCTCCCTTCTGCTAGCAAGGTCTAGTAAGAGCAGTGGAACTGTTCACAGCTACGTCCTCCATCTGAGCATCTTGTAGCACAGACACTTCTCAATCAAACATCGCGCTATTCATTCCTGCAAGTCATATATAGACATCTATCCCCACTCTACAGGTGCACGAACAGGCCCATGGAGAGCTGGTAGAGAAACTGGGAATACAGTCAAAAAAACCTAATTTCATAGGCCCTTGGTAGAACTTACAGATGACATTTGTTTTTACACCAGGTAACCCACTATTTGCTAAGCAAAGAAGAGATACGCTTTGCTGCCAACTGTGAAAATCAGTGCTCAGCCATAGGATCAAGGCATAAAACCACGTTGGTCATTTTGATTCATGGCTTGACACACAGAATCCCATAATCTTATTTTAGCAGCACTCAAGCACAAAAGGGAGCAACTTCCCACAGACTGGAGACAACAGGGAAACTTGCACCGTGGGCCTGATCCAGAACTGCCTGATGACAAAGGAACCATTTCACTAATCCCTGTACGCTTCTACAGGCCTCACCCTGCAGAGAATGCCAGCAAGATGCTAGTGGAACCCACCAGAAATGGACCTGTGGGAGCAAGTAAAAGGTCCTGCCATCTTATCCTGGTCCAGGAATCCACTTTCACATGATTAATTATTTGTACTGTTAAGCAAACACGAGTGCTTTTAGTGCAGACTGAAGAAGGGCTGCTCCTAATCAAAAGCAGCCAGCTTGTTTATTTCTTTTTTTTTTTTCTCCCCATTGTCTATTTTGGTGTTTATAAAAACCAAAGCTGGGAGCTGTGTGGCTGTGGCCTCCTCACAGCAGCTGGCTTGCTTGTAAAACTTCCACATCAGCCAGAAAGACATACCAGATACATGGTTCATAGAGCATTCCCAGTGGGAGAAAATACCCGTCGGTGGTAAGGCCAGGTCAAGGACTTTGTGTCTGTGGTGCACAGAGGTGGTTCCCCACGCTGGCTCCAAAGGGGCCAGCGGAACAGGCATGGCTATGATGGAAGAACCTGCAGATACTCAAGCAAGGAGCCCTGACTATCCAGAAACGTGCAGCAAGAGGCACTGACCACCACCCTGGCCCAGAGCTGGGAATAGTGGCTGCGCTTCACCTTGGATTCTGCCTGTACCCTCCTTGACAGCTCCCATTCAAAACCCTACAAGTCCTTTTCTTTGGATTCTCCCACCTTATAGAAAAAGGACAGTAAGCTAAAGTCTGCCTACGAGTCTCCTGCCCCATGCTGACGTGCCATGGGACACCGGGAATACCTGCACAGTGTACCTGACTTGGTAGAATTGCTGTTGCTGGGCCGTTTGTGAGTGCGCAGCAGTCACGCGTACACTGTTGATATCCTGCACTGGATTCCAGCTTCCAGCTCCCTGCTGCCTGAGAAAAGGTAAACGCCTTGAAAATAGCCACCAGTTTGTTATGCCAATAGCTAGCCTGATTTTCACTGTTCGCTGTGATAACTCTGAGCCTGTCGTTAAATGGAGTGGCCGTTTAGCAATTCTGATCACCAAGTTCACTGTGTTGGGGAAGTTTCATAGCCTGAGGTCGGTTTCCTTTTGTTTTCTTTAAAAATAAAACATTTACACACACCCCCAAAGCCCTTTCAAGCCAGAGCAAGAATAACAGACTCCCCCATCAAAACGCTGGCAAAGAAGCGCAGCACCTCATAACGTGTACATCCACCAAACTGATAACTCCTGAAGAAATAAATATCACTCAGAAGAGGAAAATGAACTCAACTTCTTTAAACATATCAGCAATATGAGCCACAGGCTAAGTAGGAAAGGAAAGAACAAACTCAACATGAGCTAGGGAGAAGGCAGCAGAAGTTTTACTTTTCCAAGGGATCACGTAACACCAATTACTGATAAGGCATCAGGAAAGGGGTGTAACAGCCATGGAGCAGAGCAGAGCGAAATGCCACTGTGCAGGGTGACAGGAATGCATTTTCCGCTCACGATTACCAGCAGGGACATCCACCCCTATATGTTTTCCTTCCCCAAAGCAGCATTACTTCTTCTTTTATTTTGGAAAAGCCCCTCTGAGCCTTGCTTCCTTCTATCCACTGCACCCCTAGATGCCCCATCCTCCCTACTGATGCCCACGTGCCACAGAGCAGTCCCTGTCCCTACTGCAGCTCTGGCTGGAGGACAGCAGAGCAGACTCCCCCACCTCAGCTCCGCAGGGAAGAAGGGACAACACGCACCTCTACACGCAGCGGCCCATCTTAAAACCGGGCCCCTACTTGTGAGGCAGCAGGTCTCAACAGGTCCCTTCTCGCTCGGAACCACTCTTTGCTGTTGGGATCCCAAGAGGACATGCTCAGCCCCACTCCAACTCCCAACATCACGGGCAGCTCCCTCTTCTCACCAGCCCGATGCATTAGCTGGCGTAGTTGTCCTATTCTACCACGCTTACGGAGAGCAGAGATATGAGCCGTTAATGGACGCTACAGTAAGAGGGGACAAAGCACCACTACACCGCTATATTAGGAGTACTGAGCCATTTAAACAGACCCGAGAGAGACCTCTGCGTGCTCCCAAATATAAATTTTCCTGCGCTAAGGGACGGCAGAGCCAGACGGGTTAGAGGGGAGAGCTATTAAAACCATCTGAACTTGAGCAATACTGCGCAGCTCGTACTTTTTTTCATTTTTTGTAGCTGCTTACAGTCCCAGCTTTTTCTTTAATATTCTTTTTTTGGCACAGGACTGATTACATGCCTAATGCCTGAAGAAAAGTGGGAATACCAAAGGATTAGGAATATCTAAATTTATGGCAGGATTAGCTGGAGTTTTATCTTGCTTGACACAGAGAACTAACATGAACAATCAAGGACATTCCAGCCCCATTATCTCCTACTCCTGCCGTAAAGAATGCAGAAATAACGGATTGCACAGAAAAAGAAGTTTATGACATTCATTTGAGATATCCCAGTCTGTTACGAGAAATCATCGTGATTGTTGAATAACTCTGCAATAATTCAAAAATATTTCATAAAAGAATTAAATAAATAAAAGGTCTCATTCTGCTCTTGCTTACATCAGTTTTACATAAAACAACATTAACGAAAAGAGAACCAAACCCAAAGAAAATATTTGGTTAGATCTCATTCCCCTGCCAATGAAATTTACCACTGAGCTTAACGGAGTATGGACCAACACCAGAAATACCTACATCTCCCACGGAGCCATATTGTTCAAGGCTCTGCTTAGATGGTGACTGACGAAATTAGCATTTCTGTGACCAGAATGAATGATTCAGGTGCTAATCTAGTGCAGATTTCCTTGGGTGACCTTTGCCGCGTTTCGGTTGCCTTTCCCTGAAGCGGGGATAAGAGCCCCCATGCCTCGGACAGCTCTTGGGGAGACAGATCCACAAGTTGGCCATAGACTCGGCCTGAGTTAGTGACGGATCCAGCCAAGAACAACGGACAGATCCTGCAGAAGGGAGAAATAAAGCGCGGAAGCATTATGAGACACACACACACACACGCATTATGAGCTGATTTTCATGTGTTGGTTCTCAGCATTGCAAAAAGCCAGCCGCACGCACACGCTCTCTCTCTCTAAAAGGATTTTCTTTTAGGCTCAGAACTAGATTTTTTGAGTCTTTGTGCCTACACTGGCTTTGACGCTTTAAACATATAGACCGGGCGATCCAGAAGAGCGCAGCTCGGGGGTAACAATGGTGATTATTTTTCGGTAGGAAACACTGGCTCATTTAAATCTGCTGTAATTACGTTACAGAAACGCTGCAGAACAAGCCNCGCTGCGGGCAGCGGCGGCGGGGGCGGGGACGGGAACGGGGTTGGAACGCGGAGCTTCTCCCGGGAATTCCCGGTGGGAGAGGCGAGGCGCGGGGAACGGGAGCCCCCGCCGGGGAGGGGGGTGTGCTCGGGATGCTGCCCCTCTCCCCCCAACCCAGGGCCAGGCGGGGGGCTCCGGGGCCAGGCCAAGGCCAGGGCCAGGTGAAGGGCTCCGGGGCCAGGCCAGCCCCGAGCCGAGACACCGGCAGTGCGGGAGGGTCCGCAGGGCCCCAGGCCGGGGGGGGGCAGGTGGGTGCGCAGCCCCCCTGAGCCCGTCGCACCGTTGGGGCTCGGGGCTTCCTCTGCCCCCAGCCAGCAGAAGAGCCTGTTCCCCAGCCGGCGCAGGTTGGGTTGGGTTGGGTTTGGCTGGAGTAAGGAAGCAAGACCCGAGTCCGGCCTCTGGCTTCCGGGACACGCTTTGGGTTCCCCGTGGCGTATGGAGAAGCCCGGAGCATTGTGGTACCCCTCAGTAACAGCAACAAAACTGATGGATCTGGAGCAAAACTTCTCCAGGGGGTCCCTGGACTGAGGGAGAACCTGGGCTGATGGAGACAGAGGCTGCTATTAACGTGATACGGGAATAGAATTAGTGAGCCAGAGCTTCCCCCCGTGGCTATGTTCTCCCTCTTTTCTTTCCAGCAAGTCAGCATCGTCCCTCCTTCACGATAACAGACTATTGGGGAAGGCACTAAGGGAAATTCATTCCTCCCTGATCTTTAAGGAGATGAGGTTGATTTGTTGATTTCAGATGTTTAACAACCTCGCTTTGAAATAATGAAGAAAAGGGCCGGTTTTGTACCAAATGTTGATAAAGGGCTGAAGAATTGTGTCTGAAGGGAACTCTGGCTGCTCCAACAGGTTAAAGTCACAATTACTCCGCGTTTTCAATACTCAAAATTGAGCTGGTAGCTGCAGTGTTATGTGAAGGTGGTGCATACAAAAAGAATCGGCGTTACTGCACGCGTATCAGATTCTTGCAGCTTTGAATCCTGTACCAAAAGGTTTACAGTAGGAGGGGTCAAGAATATTCTGCACTGTGAAGCATTTATGCTCATTTTACCCTACCTTCCAACTCGGCAGGCTTTGGTAGAGGCTGTTTCCGCCAAATTCATTCCCAGACATAAACAACCTAATTTGTCCTCAGTCAAACACTAGTGAAGAGAATTGAGTTATGTTGGAGGCATATTTATCATACGAAATCTCTTGCCACCAGCACCTGAGCTAAGCAATTATATCGTTAATAATAACTTATACATAGTAGCTCAATACGCAGAATTGAGCATTGATATTATTTTCAATCCAACCCGCAAATTACTGCATTAGGCCTCTCGCGTTGTGTCTCTGTGATTTTTTACAATCAGACTTTTTCACGTTTTTGCTACATGTTCCCTGTGCTGCCACTGATACAGACAGGGATTCACAAGCTAAGACTGAGGCTTCAGCTGTTAAACACGCCATTGATGAAAACCAGTTCTGATTGCGGATTAATAGAAACCCTCTGCTGCCTCCTTTTTAAATGCTGGCTATTGCTGGTAATAACACAACACCACTCAAAACTGGGGGATTACTTGAAAATAACAGGTTTGGCTGAGAACTCCATTTCACTCAAGGATGTTACATACTGTAATGATCTAAAACTAGGTGGCTTTTGTGAGTGGATCAGGGCTCTTAATTTTCCTACTTAGTTTGCATCCGCCTCTTCAAAAAAAATTGGGGTTTACAGGGTAAATGACACACAAACGTTCATGAAACGTGACAGCATCCTCTGAGCAACACCAGGGATCCAGCCTTGGGAAACCACCAGTGCTAAAATCATGAGTTTCTGTAGTTTAATGCAAAGGGATTTAATGAGGCTGAGAAACACTGAGCAGTACCTGGGATAGCCAGGACACTCCTGTCAGGGTCGGGTGTGGCCTGTTGGTGACAGGAATAACTTTCCCTCATTACTGTGACAGAAGGTGTAAAAGAAATTAAGGGGTCACACTCCCCTTTGCCTCCCTACTAAATCGGCCCTTAAATGCATAGAGGCATATGGAGCTTATTCCTTTACTTTGATATCATACAGCATCTGCTTGTCTTTTGTCACCTTTGTCCAGTAGATTTTAGGGTTTTTTAAAAATACTTTTTTTTTAACTATACTTTTTTTTTAATCTGGAAGTCCTGATGGAAGTGGAAATAACTTAATACTTTCTAAGACATAATGTAGCCAGGAATAAAGATGGACAAACTATATCTTAAAGAGCATATACATAGACCCTAATGACTTCAATAGAGACCATTTACCTGTGTTTGAAGGGCAGGTTTCTTCTCTCTCTCTGTCATTAGCCAAAACTGAAACAAAGATAAGAGGCATCGGGTTATTGTATATTTTCATAGCTGCAGTGGTGCAAGCTATGGAATTTAGTCATTTATTAGATGCATATTAAATATGCATGACAGTAAAAAGAAAACATTGAACGTGAATATAAATCTCACATACGAGACAGTCTTGTAGCTGAACAACTACTGGGATCAGCGTGTCCACAAGCGCAACCACCGACTCCGTCACTGACTTGCTGAGTCACATTAATACTTCTGCATCTCACTTTCTGCCATTGTGGGAGCGACAATGAAGATTTACTGGAAGAGCTGAAGGAGCTTCAGTTCCGTCCTTCAACCCGGATGTCCGCTGCCCTCCCACCATACTTGCATGTCCCTCTGTGCAGGCTCAGTCCTGCGGGCGGCTCCGGCAAAGAGCCTTGGGGTGCTGCCTCCTTGCCCGGGGGCTCCTGGAGCAGGATGGTTGGGTGCTTGCAGGACCGCGAGCGTCTCCCCAGCTGCAGCTCCAGGCTCACCAGCCCACCCCCAGCCCCTGAGTCAGTCTGGGGGAGTAAATGGCCTACAAAGGTGGGCAGGGGGGCTCCTGCATTCCCTGATGTGGTCACAGCTGTGCTGGCATTGACATCAGGGCTGCGTCTGTCCCTGTAATATCCTGACTCAGAATGACGCATCCTGGTCAGAGGGGAAACCTAAAATGGAGAAGTCTAAGGCTATTTCTTTCAGTGCTTTTCCCCTGAAAACTGTCAAAAATCAACCTGTTTCTGTGAACTCTTTCAATTTTTGACAAACTTGTACTTTCAGTTGATGGTTTCATGGTCACCCTTACTCAGAGCCTCCCAGAAGCAAGCCCAGCTTTGTATCACCAACACATTAGGTCATTAATTCCGCATTTTAATTGACCACAGGAGCAGTCCCCTTCACTGTTATAATTTACATATGCAGAAGAGTTAACAAATACATAGGATCACCACTACATTGTGGCATTTCTTGCCTTTATGCTTTCCTTTGGATCCATCACCTCTGGTCATTCCTGCCCCACTGTAAAGGACTGCTGAGACTTCCCACATTCACTGTCCAGGACTTCGGAGATTTATAGCTGTGATGGAAAGCAATCTTAAATGGAAATGGACCGGAAGGAAGGGTATGTCAGGTCTAATTGGAAAAGCACACACATATATTTAGAGCACACAAGGAGGGGATAAATCCCACCTATCTGTGGTAAACAAAGACTAAATTAAACAGAAAAGGGGGGTGGGAAGGAGGAGAGAGAGAAAGGAAGGAAGGAAGAAAGAAAGAAAGAAAAGGAAATAAACCCCCAGACATTAACTTGGCCATAAAGTTTGGTCCCCATCAAGCCAGCAGCTTTAGGAACAGTTGACTTCCATCTGTGCCAGAGACGTGCTGCACCTTCTGCCTCACTGTTAGTATTTTTCATTCTAGAAAAATTAACAACAACAAAACCAATATAAACCCCACTCTTGCTTTCTCAGCTCCGCTTCAAGGACTGTGATCCAGACAAACCGCTGGAGGGAAGGAAGGCTTTTGGATTCTGCATTTTATTTTATTAGGTGTAACTGAGTTATTTTGATTATGTTGGCAAGAAGTGGGAAAAAAAAGCCGTATGGCAGCAGTTCTGTCCCCTCTCTACCCACTTCTCCATGCACATGCACATGCACTCTCCCAGCACCCATTGCCACATAATTTGGCCAGCCAAGGCTGTTTCACTGCTTAGACGGGGGGCAGGAGAGCCTTTTATTTTTATCTTTTTTTTCTTTTAATCGAAGCATGAAGGTAGGGAAAGGAAGGGGAGGAGCAAAAAAGTTTTTTTCTCACCAGTTTCGGGCATTGCTGTTAGGGGGTTTCAGATGAATGAATGGCATTCTTTTCAAATTGCCTTGGAGCTCCATGTGTGTGGTGACGCGGTGGCTACACTGTGCTGTAGCAAAAATGATGGGCAGCATCCGCCAGCCGCGGGGCCCCAGGGAAATCAGCGCTCCTTCCTGACATCTCATACCTGCCACTGGGCAGGCAACAGGGAGCTGGGAATCCTGAGGTTTATTCTTCCAGCTGTCACTAAATTTTTGTGTGAACCTTGAGTCATTTAACTTCACTGCTCATCAGTTTCCTGATGACTTTTCACCTACCAGAGAAAACAGGGAAATCGGAGATCTGCCATCCTTACACTGCCAGGAAGGACCCAACGCATGCAACAGAATTCAAGTAGTTTAGTCTAATTTTTGCAACGATGTCAAAGATCAGCCTCATTGCCTGCATGGGAGGGTGAGCTTGTACGTGAACGCTTGCGTGCACGCATGTATCTGTATCAAAGGATAATCAGAATGGGAAGTTATTCAAATTAATGTAAAAGCCACGATCAGAGGCAAGTATCTGTCTATGGATCCCTCCTTGCCATGCTGAATGAAGTGGTGCTTTATCCCCTCCCCCAAGTCCAAAGAGAATCCAGAGAAAGGGCAGATGGGAGCTGTGGTGCTGCTCATACGAGTTTTATTTGTAGCTTCAATTTTCTGTGTTCTTTTCTAACATGGTTTTAGAAGTATTTACTACTTAGGTGCTTGAGACAGCCCTTCATTCCCTTCTTCCCTGTGCTTTGTGACTGTGGAATCACCTGCTATGCACATCTCACATCTACAACATCTCTCCTTTGCCTGATGGTAGCTGAGGAAGCAGAGGAGGAGAAAACTGTACTTCTCCATAGTGAAGCCAATACAAAGAAAATTTGAGGTAGGAATTTATCAGCATCTGTCGCCCTTCTAGGCACCACAAGGGGCAACTTAGATGGCTTTGGTACCTTGCAGAGAGCCACAAACACCATGTACCGCCACTTTCCCTCCCTGACAGAGATCCTGTTCTCAACACTAACCTTGGGAGATGAGCACAAAACTTGAACCTAGAATGGGCATGGAAAAACACAACTTGGAGAGAAGAATTCTCTCATGGAGCCCTCCACAGGCTCCCAGACTCACGTAAACAAAAAACTTAGTCCTGCTCCTATTGAAATTCATAGCAGAACTTTGCTAAAGGCAATCCAGTACTGAGCAAGAGACCTGGAATTCCCCATAGAGCACAGCAAGAAAGGTCAGACCTCATCCTTGACCACCTGCAGGGGCGGCCGAGGAAGGAGCATGGAGTATACAGGAACAACTCGGATTCTGCTTGTGCGATGTCTGCATTCCCTGTGGGACAGGACTAGGGAACCAGCTGAATATGCTGCTCAAGAGTAGGGCAAGGCTGACACCAAAGGAAAACACAGAGAACGCTGAGTCTCTGAATGGGTAAATGGAAATTGCCACATGAAATGCAAATTTCTGAAGTGTGACTGAGCCTCCATCTTCTCCTGGGATAAGACAGCAGTAAACAAGACTAAACTGCTGTTGTTTTGCACGTCCCCTGTGAAGTCTTCTCACAGGAAAGGCAGAGGGAGTAAGGAAGTTAACTGCTGAAACCAGGCGCTTTCCTAGGCATGGCCCTATGGATTGGCCCTGTGTATTCAGCTTAACCGCTGTGTTTAAGGCACCACCAAGGGGAGAAAAAAGGAGGGAATAATAGAGTTCCGAAAACTGGTGGAGGAAAAAAAAAAATCTCATGAAAGGGAACCCTCCCACGCTGGAAGAAGTGGGAAGCAATAAGGGGGAAAGTGCGGCCTTCCTGAGACACAGGGGAGAGAGCAAGTGGTCTAAGAGTGAAGCGTGGATGTGAAATATGGCCCTACAGCAGCTGTTTAGCACATTAGCCTGGTGGTGTGCAGGCTCCCATCCAAGAGCTTTCAGTCAGAATCCCAGGTCGGCAAGAGCAGCGAGACAAATACAGCAGGATGGGAGTCACACCTTGCAGGCTGTAAACAGAGATGCTGCCTTCTTTACTTGGGGACAGCCTGGAAGCAGTTGTGACGGAGAAAGGGAAGGCAGCAGGTTCTCAGCTCCCCTTGCTGGATGCTAGAAAGGGCTGCAAGAGGAAGAATAGTAATAGCTGGAATACCTTAGGCTTCATCCAAGCCTGCCTGCCCACAAAAGGAGGTTTTATGATTAAGATATTCTTGGCAGGTGGTCAGGCAGTAAGTTTTTCGTTTCATTCAGCCCTCTTAATGGTGGCAAGGTTTCCAAGGATGATGGGAAACGATGACACAGAGGACAACTGCACTGACTGGCTCTGATACAACAATAGAGGTCTCCATAAGAGAGCAGATGGGGGAGGGCATCAGTTTTGGTGATGACAACCAACCTTTCCAACCCATTCCCAACACTCAGCCCTGAGTGCATATATAGCAGGAGCAACCAGCTAGAAAAACTATTCCTTGCTATTCAGAGGGCCTGGGATCAACCTGCTGTTCTGCTCAAAATGCTGCTTGAGCTGAAACACATTTATTAATAAGGGTTGCAAATTCCAGGAAAAGTCAAGCATTCAACAACTCCGGTCCAAGCCAGCAGGCCCATGAGGGTACACGGCCCATGGAAACAAACACCTTTGCAGCTAAAACCTGCAAACACTGGAGTGATGCAGAGTCTATGCTTTCAACAGGCAAAAGAATGGAGTGATAAAACAGGCAGTTCACACCTTCAGTCCATTTACAGAATAAGCCTTTCTGCTTTCAGACCTGAGATGAGGTCAAATTTTAAGCAACTGGCTAAACCTTTCCCCGCAGTCCCTTTAGTCTCTGTAATCCGGGAAACACCCTGCCTCCAAAGCTCGGAGCACAGATCTCACCACCGGCAGCAGAAGTG
The DNA here is from genome assembly GCA_013398295.1 of Chionis minor. Lineage (NCBI taxonomy): Eukaryota > Metazoa > Chordata > Aves > Charadriiformes > Chionidae > Chionis > Chionis minor. The sequence goes on from VZSF01001520.1 coordinate 67,113, forward strand.
CCTCCAACCGATCTCATCTGTGGGGACAAGGATCAAAGTGCTCACTTGCTGCATGACCTATGGGGCAAGTCACTTGACCTGCAGATGCAAGTCAGCCAACTGAGCTTGAAAAGCACTTGGAAAAAACCTAGCATAGCAGAACCCTTTGGAAAACCAGATGTTGAGTTGGAGCAGAGTTTTCCAAGGGACAGAGATTACCAGCAATAGTAGGATGCAGTTCCCTTACTGAAGAGCACAAGAACAACATAAGCTCTCTGAAGGCCCCCTTGTCCCCATCTCCCTTCCACACTGGAGAAATACCATTCTTCTAACAGTTTCAATAAGAGTTCAGACATAACGCGGTTTAAACAACATCCTACAGCCTTACAGTAGGCCAGGGTCAAAACTAGCGCTGAGCAAACCGGAACCAGTACTGAACACAGAGCTCCCACCTGCTGCCAGGGAGAGGTAATTTCTCTGCTGCAGACCCAGCCCCAGGGATTTCTTTTCTTGAGGCTTCTCTGTATTATGGAAATTAGCTACCTACTCACTAGGTATTTTACTGGAACCACTTAACCACCAGGCGTTTCTTTTCAAGAGCAAACGCTTCTGCGAATGAGATGTAGGAGATTACCAAGGGCTGCCTCCCCAGTAAGCATATGTGTGGGAAGGAGAGTACCCCTTTAGCAGCTTTGTCTTTCAGATCCTCCTCAGGGCACATTATAGGTCAAAAAAGCAGACTCAACTGGGGAGAGGGAGTTTGAAAGGGCAAGGGAGGAGGCAGCAATGTGAAGGCTTTTCTCACCATTGTGGCAGGAAATGGAAACAGGCTTTCATGGCAGGAAGAGTGAGAGTGATGGAGGTCCTGGCTGCACCCACCCTGCAGCAGCAGAGTCGAGAGAGAAAAACCTCATGCCACCCTTGAGAGTACTTGTGTTGCTACAGCAAGGGCTGTTTTTCTGGCTCTGACATTTGGCCTGGACTGTAAATGAGTCCACTAATTCTCTCAGTGCTGCTGCTGCTGCAAGTGGTGCTAATTATACATCTCTACAACAGGGCACAGTCTTGTCCCGTACTAACTGGTACCAATTCCCTCCAGCTGTACATGACAGTCTGTGGGCACAGCATGTAAGGGTGCTCTGCCTGCACCCACTTCACTCTCCTGCAAAGCCGGTGCCATTCACACACAGACCACAAAAAGGTCTAGAAACTCAGGCAGCACATATTTTTCAACTTGCCTTCTAAATCATTCCTGAAGGGCAAGTTGCATCTCCCCTCAGGTTCACTGGATTTCGGCTCAGCGTTTGTGCTGTGGCCCAGCGGGTCTTGCTTTTGTGAAGAGCCATCCCAGTCATGACTCAATAGAAATTGCGCCAACGTGCAAGGCTGCGCAGCGGCGTGAGCCTTGACTACTTGTGGGCACAGCAAGAACATCCATTTGCAGAGTAAGTGAGGGCACAAGCCTACAGCAGGAGAGAGACGCTGTGCTTTGTCAGCATCGTCACATGAGGGAGAAGCGTTGTTGCATCAGCAGATGATCATCTGGTTTGAGTTAAGCTTGAGGCATCAACACAGGTGAGAGAAAAACAGGGTATCAGCACAAAAATCAGAAGAACTAAGGCCTTACCAGTGTTCTATTTGCACCTTCTCTGGCTAAAGAATGAGTGAGAAAGTCTCTTCACTTCAAGCTACAGAGCCCAGCTCTTTCCCTCCAAGACTGTTGATAAGGAGATGGGTTAAGGTGGAGATATTTATGAGCAGCCCTTTGTTTATGTTGGGATGTTTAATTTATGGGTGAGGTGCACCTACAGTTGGACTTGGAAGTCTGAAGGAAGAAATAAATAATAGATGCATACCACCATTCATGCAGACTTTTTAAGCAAAATTCAAAGGAAGAGCCTATCAAACAGAGCCTTACTATGTGCACACATTCAAGCCTTTTGCTCGCATGCATTCCCATCCCTTCCCAAAATCTGTAGCTATAGCAAAAGAAAATATACAATCGTTCCGACAAAGGTCGAGGTCTGCCCTCAGTTTTGCCTCTGTTGGCCCAACTGCACTGAAGACTGCCCAGAAACTCCAGCCTGCAGCTCACCTGAAGCTCGACATCACTGCTTCAGCCATGCATCCCCCAAATCAGCAAGTTAAATAATAAATGTCCTTCAAGCTCCCTTCTTCATTCAAAATCAGAAAACACTACTAAATAAGCGTCCTCCAGCCCCTTCCTGCAAATAGGTAAATACTCTTGATCATAATTCACGTGCTGTGTGTGTTCACTAGTGTGACACCATTGGACTTGGTACCCGTCTCTGAAACTATCCCCGATACATTGATTTTGTGGTTTGGTCAGACCAAGGCTTAATTTCCTCATCACTTACAGGACTTTCTCCTCTGCTTGTCTTACAAGTTTTTGACCAGCATAAGAGCAAAATAGGGCCTTTCCAGTTTTGCTTAGGTCCTGTCTGACCTATTAATGAATGGACTGTCCAAGCATTTAATGAAGGCCTGTATTCCCACTGATACCACTGATGTTCAGAAAGTTGAAACATGACCATACATCCTGAACTAGACAAAAGGATTGTATGTATGTTGGCTTGGGTTTTTTATGTCCATACTCTCATCTTATTACTCATAGCCACGCTTGGGTACATTTTAATTAGCTTATTACTTTTTATCTCAAAAGACATGACTGAAAGAATAAAAATGTCTCAAAACATACACAAGCTTTTCAAAATCTCCAATGATTAAACTCCACGCTGCTCCAGCATCAGGGATTTTATCATGGTTATATTTCCTTGAGATTCATAGATGCTTGCTGATCTGATTAATTCGCTATCTTTCTTTCTGAATATTCAGTAAATTGTTGCATGTCCAAGTGCTCCGAATTCTTCCAGACATATACTGATTTACTTTGATCCCTGCCATTTATTACATCAGAAACCAGAAAGAAAAAGCTAAGAAAAGTGAGAGGGCTGGTCAGTGGTCTGTATTGGTCCCCTTGCAAAATTAGGACTAGAAGGAGAAAAAAAAAAAAAAGGCAAGTGAAAGTGGGAAAGTGTGCAAAGAGAACAAGACCTGGAAATAAATTCTTAATGTCAAACTAATTATTTCTGAAACAGCCAGTACCAGCAGTCTCTCAATACCTGTCCCTCTGTTGTGCATTTTCTTTGACTATGTACACACAGTTTTAAGAATCTTCTCAAAGCAAGAGAACGATTGCTTTCTCAGTGACTGGTCTTTCAGTTTGTAGCTCTTTAAAACGTTCTCCCAAAGAAGCCCGCAACTAAGACCCACCTGGGATGGCTGGGTGAAAGTTTATTTACTTCCCTGCAGTGTGTACTATGGAGGACACACATTGGACCCCACACACACGCTCTTCTCCTAGACCCGGATGAAACCCAGTTTGTGATCTAACATGAGAAAGAGTAGCACAAAGTGTCAGCGGCCACCAAATTCTAATCTCTTCGAGCCTGCATGATAATTTAGCCCAAAAGGCTATTCTGTGCCCAGGTTTTCCTCCTTGAGCAGTTTGCCAGACGCTGTCAAGTCAAGGCAGATTGGTCCAGCCGGCTTGGGATGCCCCAGCCCAGGAAGCATCCAGACCCATCTGCCCTGGCTTTTTCACTTTGATTGAGGGTCCGGTGGCTAATGTAAAGCGTGGTATCTGATGAATCAACAGGGCTTGAAATACCGTAAATGTGCCACTGGGATGCTGGGACACCCACCACTACAGGGAACGGCCCGTGCTTCCAGCTTAGCAGTTGATGTAATAGGTGGCCTAGAAAATACAGTGTTCAGCCCCTACTCTGCACTTAGGGCCTGAGAGGGCAGCCTGGCTGTCAAACATGCACATGTGAAACATGCAGCCCAGCTTTCACTTTACCCAAACAGAGGCCTCGGCAAGAGCTAAAACTTACAGACTTGGCATAGGAGGGCATTAGCATTGCAGACTGGCACAGGATGGCATCATTACAGCAAGAGAGCTTGTGCTGAGGACACAGCAGAGACGCAGCAGTGGCTGTGCCAAAAGAGCAAGGCAGATGCTGGAAGACCACAAACACCAAGGCTGCGTTGCCCAGGGAGAGGAGGGAGAAGCTGGGAGAGAGCAGGAAAGACTCTCTCCCCAGGTACGGCGTGCAGAGCAGGGTAAGAGGCCACAATGTGAACGTCATCTCTGCACGAGTCAGATGTGGACTGTGATCCATGGGGGTTGGCTGGAGTCCCACAGTAGCCATTATTCAATACTTCCACTGAAACTCTGATGACTGTTAATGCTGGGGGAGGTGGAAAAACATAGGAGGAAGGGGAGGGAGGGGTAGAGAGATACGGCGATATACCTAGAAAATACCCCTCCAGATGTGATCTCAAAACAGGATCTCTCTATCCTTTAAGCAAAGCCATCCAAGTAGGACTGATTGTTTTTTCACCAGTCTCTCTTTAGGCTCCCAAGAAGGCCTAAAGACAGAAAACAAAACACACAAAAACAAAATAAAAAGAAACAAAACAAGAAAGGCATCAGCAGCTACAAAAAAAAAAAAAAAAAGGAAAAGGAGGGCGGGGGAGTCTACTCAGCGTTGACAGCAGATACTCGGTGCTGTTTGAACTTCATTGGTGGTATGGTCTCACATTTCTAAGGCTCTTGACATAGGCATTGGCTCCAGGGGTGAGACCATCTGCATCTCTGTTTTGCTGGGACTGCTTCCATGCAGAGGGCCAGGGAAGGGAGATGGATTTCATCAGAATTGCCTTCTAAAATTCCCATCCTCTCTCCTGCCCCACCCCTTGCCAAGAGGGAGGGATGGGAGGGCTAATGTGATCTCTAATTCTAGCCCCATTTTGCTGTATGCTGGTATCAGCCAACAGACGTATCCCGGCAGCGTTCAGACACAAACACCCTTTGCACAGAATGAAACTCAGCACTTAACTTGGCAGCCAACTCTAACCCTGCCTTTCCAGGACAGCGTAAAGGTGGTGAAATTTAGGATAAGGAATATTTAACCTGCATATCAAAAAACCACTTGCTATCAATACCAAACACTCGAAAGGCCAACAATTAGCCTAAGCCATACAGTCTGGATTTGAAGATGAATACCTGCTAAGGAGATGTATTTCTGAGGGGTTAGAGACCCAGGACCACAGTCGTCCTCCTCATCAACTCCACAAGTAGCTCATGGCGACTGGCCCCATTTTAGAGATTAAGAAATGCATGCAGAGTTAAGAGAAGCAAGAGAAAAAGTTTGCAACAGAAATGAGGTTTGAAGTCCTAGCAAATCGTGGCAGCACTCATTTCATAGCAATTGCCACTGACAGAGGCAGGCTTCTTGTCTGCAAAAGCGACATGTGCAGAGATCAGGAGCCTATTGCATTAAGTGTTGCACTGTAATTGTAAGGATAGCAGTGCACCCTGCTCGCTATGCAAGAGCAGTTGTCCACATAAACAGGTCCATTAACTCCATCAGTTGTGTCTCTCACTGGAGAGTCACCTGCTTGTAACACTCAGAAATAATGCAGTCACCTGCGAAGCAGCATGTTGCCACCACTGAAGCTGGCTGTTAACTGTTCATATTTAGCCACAGTTCTGTTCTCATCTCACCTGCAAGAGGAAGGATGTATTTTGGATACAAGCAATGGCAGCTTGATACCCCAATCTGCAGGAGTTGCTTTGGTGAGCTCTGTTACTATTTCCCCTCGTGAACCTCTGTCATTCCTATTTCTCTGTGCCTTGGTTTCCCTAGAAGACTACATTTCCTTCACCTTTCAGAATTTAATTCAAAGGGCTTCTTTTAGACTCCTGTCTTCACCCTGAAGGGCAAAACATTACATGCCATGTATCTCTACCACAGTCTCAGCTGGCAAAGACAAACCACACTCCTGTTCGACTTCCAGAGATGGGCTCCTGACATCTTACGGCCTGGCAGAGCACTTGCTGCAGCCCATACCCTTACTTCGAGCCAGAACACAAGATTATCACCATTACCTGCTGCAGAGTCACTTCTCACCCCAAGAAATCTGCGGACCCACCTGGCGCTCCTCACTGCTGATGGGAGAGTGTCACATCTTGGTGGATGGATGGTGAAGGGAAACATAGCTATCATTACCAGTGTGTCCAGGGCCGTCTCCATCTTGGTCCCAGTGATACCAGTGGAGGGGGAAGAGTATTAAAGCAGAGCGAGAACTTCCTCTCTCTGCTCCAGTAAACATTGCTTTCAGATCCTGACCGTGCTGCTGGTGTTTATTTCCTCCTGTGCCCCCCTCCCTCCAGAGCTCTTGGTATCCCCCCCCAGCTACTCCATAGCGCGTTAAGGAGCATGCAGCAGCAAGAACTGAACATTCAGGGATGAGAGCTGCCTGCATATTGCTGGGGTGGAACTGGGAAGGGAAGCAGAAGCTAACACAAGTACTTACTGGGAAAAATCTGCATTTTATTTTGTTGAAAATTATTCTTGCATGCCTAGAGCCAGAAGCTCTGCTCTATAGACATGCTAATTATCTGGGAGTCACTCTGTGTGTGTGTGTGGGGCTGCTAAGGCCCGCCTCTCCTTTGTGGGAACAAAAAGACGGCTTTTTATTTGTGTGTCGGGTTTTTTTCCTCTGCCCTTCCCTTGTCATTCTGGCTAGTGAAGCAGATCTGCCCAAACCTCCCTCTTGCCAGAGGAGCTGCAGCAGCCCTTTCCTGAAACACTTCGTGGGTGGAAAATGCATAACTTCACTCTACCCCCGGGGCAAAACCCCCACACTCACAACACGCAATTTGGAGCGGCATCAGTCATGCCGACAGGACAGCACTCTGGGCTCTCTGTGCTGCTAATGCACTGCATAAGCCAAACCCTCCAAGAAGTAACCCATCCAAATCCTGCACACGCACCCTTTCCCTCTCCAAGCCTCAATAAAATCTCTGTCTCCCCCATCACGCGTGCTCACTCCATCCTCATCTTCATTCTCAAGTTTGTGACTCCTTCCACTTCTTTCCAAACACAGCTCCATTCATCTTACACCTTGCTGCTGGCAGATACCACTCTGCAACCTCACCACCGTAACTCTCCTTTCTCCATCTTCCTTTTCCACCTACCACACCCCATAAACCTCTTCTTTACACCTTTTTATATACTGTCACACAGCGCTTTTCACTCCACACATCATTCAGACACCACTCTCCTCTTCAGATTCCTATCGATCAACTCTGCCACATTTATTTACAAGCCTTCCTGCCTATGCTCACGCAGTTGTCTTAATTACCTGCTCTCTTCACATTCTTCCCTGGTTTTCCCTCACAAACTGGTCACCTTTCTGTGCATTCCCATACATTTACCCTATACAGACCATTCAGCTTCTCATGCGCAGGGCTCAGGCTTGCAGGACCTAGCTGTGGCTGTCTCTAGCAATTTAAAGAGCTGGGCACTACACCAGTTGTAGAATTTCTCAGCCTGTCAGAAACCCAGAGGGTGTCTCTGTGAAATCAGCCAGGCTGATTTAGCCAAACTGAACTATACCCCATCTCTTGATGCAGTTTGTTCTGCCAGCCAGACCTGAGACAGGACCACCCATCCCTCCCAGGTGATTTTCCCTAAAGCATCAAAAACTGACCAGCACAGGAATGGAGGCAGACAGAAAACATTTCCTGTTGTCCTCCTTATTTGTAAGGATACTTTTACACTCTCCCAAACTACTAAAGAAGGTGACCTCACCATACTTTCCTTGTTAGCCCCTCTACTCACACACAGGTTAATACCCCAAGACCCTTCCAACACCCTTTAACTCTGGCCAACATTGTCAAAACCAAACAAGCCATTTTTCAAAAAAAAATTCACCAAAGCCTATGACTATGGCAGCAGGTTTCAGACCAGATGTCTGAGGTCAGGGGGGGTGGGGAGAGGGAAGGAAGGGAGAGAAATGTTGGAAAGACAGGAAAACAGAATATTGTCTTGAGGCCCAAGTCCCAGAATGGGAATTGGAACCCCCCAAACTCTTCTTCCAGTGCTGGCAGCAATTCACTGCAAGGCCTTAGGCAGTTCTCTTCTTTGTGCCCTGTTTCCCCATCTAAAATGACAACGATCATCACTGCTGCCTAAGGCAGAATGAAGGTTAATATTTGAAGAGTGCTCTAAGACATTTTTCAAAATATTAATAGCAGTTTCTCTCCCTGATGCCTTTTGGGAAAACTGATCAAGTGATATATGGAAACTGAACATTCTCAAGAAGTACTAAGGCCAGCTTCCTCGCTGCTTAGCTTGTCCACGTTCTGATGATGCTTCAAATGATACGTATACGGAGATGCACACTTGACTAGTATACTGTTCGCTGACACTTGAATACTGTTTGCAGAGAGAATGTGTGTACACGCATGCACAAACCAGAGCTGAACCAGGTTTCTAATTGTTCGTCCCTTCTCCACTGTGTCTTTCAGGCTTATCCTTTTGCTTGGTCCCCTATGCCAAAAATTCACCTGCAACACATTGACAAGACTGAGCCAAACTGAAGGGACAGGAAGAAGCAGAGACCTTTTCCCATGCATGCCCACAGGCTCCACCCCAGCTGGAGCTGTTTTATGGTAGAGCATGGTGTTTCCCCATTCCTTGCTGGCCTGAGCACCAACACTGAAGGAAAAAGGGTCTAACGAGAGCTCTGGCTCCCTTGCAAGAGGGGATTTACATTTTACAGAAGCAAAAGCAATGCCCACTTCACAGCAAGAACGCCCCACTTGTTTCACCGCTACAAACTGCCCTACCATGGGGGAAAACCACATTCTTTCTCTACCTCATCCAATGCAAAGGAGCGCTACTGCTAACAACAGAGAAATACAGGACAGGGCACAGAAACCCAGCTCGTCTCCTCATGTCAAGAGACTGAAGCCTCATCTTAAGAGCTGATGTCCATGCCAACCTGTCAGCTGAGAGGAGGCCTTTAGGAGGAATGGTCTTTGAACCATCTCAGCAGGCTGCTGGCTGAGGTGAGAGCAGAGAGGGAAGGAGCGAGACCTGCATCAGGCACTATGACACTAGCAAAGCCCCCTGTTTCTCCTGAGCCCCGCCGGGCTGGCTCCCCAGCACAGCCGCCAGGCAGGCCTCTTTTACTGGGGCAGGCAGACAGGTAGGCATGGGGAAAGGAGCAGGAGGAAGAGCCAGAAATGCATTTCTGTGAATCCCAGCAAAGGGGTGGCGAGTGAGAGCAGGAGAAGAGCAGGAGAAGGCACCTGCCAGACTCAATAGCACGCAGCAGTGAAACAGAAAAAGAAAGGAGCTGAGTGAGTTGTTTTGTGGGCTGCTGCTGATTCCGGGGAGTCCTGCCCTATTTTATTTTCCACTCACAGCCCCCAGCAATCTCATTTTCAGTCACAGACTTTCCCCCTTTCCCCCAACGCACCCCCAGGGAGGACTACCAGCCACGGCTGGGGGGCAACCCCAACCGACACACAAACAAGAGGTCTCTCTGATAACTGCCTTTCTCTGTAGTTTTCCTCTTTGACATGCATATTCCGTTCGGAGAAACCCCCTCTCCCCTCCCACGCTCTCACCCGTGCCATCTGGTTATGGTTTGCACCATGACGCGCTTCCTCTGTGGTTTATTTGCTTTTTTTAGCCAAACCCAAGAGAGGGAGAGAAATACCCTGTTTGCTTTGGGGATGAACTACCCACCCCCCCACACACATTTACTTTATTTATTATAGAGGCGGGTTAGGGGAAGGTTGGGCTTTCTTTTTGTTTTTGTTTTTTTCCCCCCATGAAGCTAATAAATGGGCTCCTCACAGCATCTGTTGAAGATTATGAAAAGCTTTATGAGGCTGTTGATTTTGAAAAACATTGTCAAGTGATAAGGCAACGCGATCTAGCGGTTTGAGTGGGAGGGAGGCCAGGGGAGGGCAGGATCAGAGCACCTGGCATCCGCAGTCACTCTGTGCCTCAGTGTCCCCATCACAGAAATAGGACTAATTCCTGCCTGTCACTGGAGCACTGGTGAGGGCCCGTCTTCTGTAATGTGCTTCATATACACAACATTCCGGGGATGCTACAGATTTGTAGTGCTTACACTCCTGAATTAGTCGACAGGCGCAGAATATCAAAGACTGCCAGCTCCTCGCTGGCGCAGACCAGTAACACTTCTAGATTTTAAGGCTGAAGGGCGGACTGGTGGCTATCTGCTTTCCCAGTCCAACTTAGCATGGGAGATGAAGCGACACTGAACCTACAGAGCCTGTCTCAGGCTGCTGCAGAGAGCACAGCAGGGAAGAGGACCTAAGCCCCGGCCCCATATTCAGCCCTCCAAAGTATGCCATATTTTACAGCAGGCACACAAAGAGAAGCTTCAAGAATTGCTTTGTCCTGGGTTTTGACAGCTGACTTCTGCAATCACTAACGTTCCCACTCAGTTCATACTCCAAGTCTCTGCTCTTACACAGCCCACTGTTTCTCCAGGAACAACGCAGATGCTGTTGGTCTTCATCAAATATGTATATGGCTTATATAGTAATTTACTAGAAAACTTCCTCTTCCATGGCTTATCGCATCCGCACAAGGCCCTTATCACAGAAGAGAGACTCCTACCCTCTGGCTAAATTCTTACATAGCACTGGTGACTCCACTTAGGAGTTATCTCTGCTTTCATGAGGTGGAAGCTGGTCCCACAGCCCAACGTATTTCTGCAAAGGGATGCAGCAGGAGTCTTGCAGCCTTCCCCAGCCTACCTTGTGACCGGCTTCATCATTTCCAGCAAGCATTTCAAACTTTGCCTGGGTCACAGCCACTTTGCCAAACGTGTGCATGTGCGCGCACAGCCCATTAATCCTCTTTGCTCCAGACTTGATTTAATTTAACATTAGGTTTGGATGAGTAATTTTATCCTGCAACACAATTCAAGGTGATAGATGAGACTGCAAGCAGGTGATAGCCCAGGCTTGACTCCCCCCCTTGCTTTCCCTCCTGAGAAGGCGTCGTTGGCCAGGTTGCATGAAGAGATTTACTGCTGCTCCAGAGCGGGACTTCCACTGGGGAGAGCCAAGGAACAGAGATTTCAACTCTCATGAAAGGCTGGACAGGAGGAAGGAAGGGGGGCGGACTGGTGAGCCACAGCCAAGCACCATGGCTGGGATCCAGGGAACAGCAAATCAGAGCACCCCTTTGCTCCCCTCAGGTCTCCCCTCTTGCACAGATTAAACCTTCAGAAGCCAGTCTTGCAAGACACAGATAATTTCATATTTCCAGAGTGCGCACGTGCGCACACACACACGTGTACACCAATCTGCTTGGAAAAATGGAAAAAAGGAAGCTGGGGCTATGACGACATGGGATCAGACTTCCACTGAGAACTCCTCTGTCTCCACTCTGCTGGTAGAAAAGTCTCTGTAATCAGGTGGATGGGCCTCAGAGTATGCTACAAGCTTCAAGTAGCTTGTGTGCCAGCAGATTAATGAAGTACAAGAGCAGTTCCAAGAAATGATGGCAAAGGTGTCCCTCTTCCTTTCCCAGGCTGACCTGGAGATCCTGTTAATGCCGAGTGATCAGGCAGGGCCTGCACCAGGATGTTGCCACGGGGAAAGAGTCGTGTCAGTCCTTTCCAAGCTGAAATGCTGTCTCCTTTTCAAACAGATGCTGGCACCATCTCTTGAGACACAACTGAACAAACACTGTCACTCCAGCAGCCACCCTCACTCGCTGACAGGTTACAACAGTACGTGAGGGCCAGCTTACCCAGGCAGAAACCTCAGGTGCCCTCGCCTGCAGTGAACACCGGGGAAAAACTGGATGCATCAGCCCCAAAAGCCTGCGGGAAGGTGGGAGTGAGCTGCCAGTCCACACAGCTTTATAGTTTATTGTTATGTCGTCTTAGTTCTGTTGTGGATTTTAGTTCCACCCATGCTTAAAATACAGAAAAACAGTCTGTACAACAGAGAATAGGCATTTAATAAGGCACGGCCACTCAACCGGATGGAAAACTCAAAGACTCACTTGTTAAATGAACGATGTGTAAATTGTTACTAAACTTGTAATGTGCAACTGGCAGAACACAGAGGAGAGCAAGAGCAAAATCAGTTCCTTGTATGACTTTCTGGCAATGGCTTTCTGTGCTGTACAGATGAATATGAAACAATATCCCCTACACAATAACAGGTCAACATACTCCTTAAGGAGCACGTACCATAGGTAAATGTTTTCTAAATATTATCACTTGCCCATATAAGCATGGGATATGACCTACTAGTTATCTTCGAGATGATAAACGAAGAGCCTGGTACTGCATGTTCTGTGGGAGCAGCCAGGAATTCATGTTCCTCCCTGGCAGTTGCTCTACACGTCGTTACCTCACAGCGTCGCTGAGAACGCTGCACCACGCAGGTGAGACACAGCAGGTGCTTACGATAGCGTGTAGCCACGCAGTCTCTGGAGAGTGCTCATTCAAACCAAATTAGCCAACCTGACTTGCCCTCTTCAACCGGAATGATAATTCCAAGGAGAAAACATTGCATCTGCAGCAAGACCCTAGGTATTCCGGAATCAAAACATTGATAATGATGCATTCAGTGCTTTCATTTTTTAAAGTTATTTTAAAGACCTGCCTTGGACCATGCCATTCGTTTCCAAAGTACATGTCATTTTGCCACACATTTAAAAGGTTGTATTTGAGTGCACACAGAGATACCTGTGCTAAATACAGATAGAGACACCCCAGAACACAAGCACAGGTAAACACACTCAGAGGCACTCTTAGGTGCACTTAATCACCCATTCATACCTGTCAGGCTGAGTACATGCACTTATATACAATTGTGCCAGACACACAGAGGTAAAGTAATACAGATATACACGTAACACACACCATGCTTTGAGACACATGTTCTTGTTCATCCAGACATACACAGCCTTTCATTTGGTTTGCGCTTCTCGGCTTTTACATCACAGAATTATTGGTACATTATTGTCCTACAGTCATTTGCCTCTTAGAAGTCTGTTACGGAGACAAGAATGATAACAGCGAACAAATGACAGAGACATTCCTCAGTTGCAAAGCTCTTTTGAAATTCCCTCTGCACATTAAGAAGTGTAGAAACTAGTCTTAATAACCCAGCTCATACTATGCCTCGCATCAGCAAGGCACGGGCTCATGACAGGCATTTATCCAATTCACATTTATCCAATTCCACCCACAGGCAGGTGAGCGCTGCCCCATTTTACAGGTGAGGAAGCTGCTGCAAAGAATTGGTCAAGGTCTTGTCTAAGGTCATTCAGATAATGAGTTGGTAGCAGAGACAGCAATCCTAAGCTTTGAACTCCCCTCAACCCCTCAGTACTGTCACCTCCTCTACCTGCAGCTCCGTGTGGGGGTGACTGATCAGGCACACACATACGTGCCCCTCTCAGAGGTAAAAGTCAGACCCTCAAACCTTTACTCAAAAAAGGGTGTGCACCTGTGCACCCCCCCAGCCAGGACGGGACTAGGTCAGCTGGGTGCCACCAGCGAGCGGGTTTTATGCCGGTGGTTCAGCAGTGCCCACACACCAGCCTCCCTCAGCATTCCATTTTTAAGACTCTACAGACACGACACCATCCCTGTTCCTACCACGCTCTCTACAGCCTACGTGCAGACAGCCCAGACAGTGGTACTGGGGATTACCCTGTGGTGTCCTCTGAAACCAAACTCTTACTTTGGGACTAGTGTGGTTGCCCCCATTCCTTACCCTGCAGTGCCCCTTATGGCCACCTTGGGAAAGCATAGTCACAACTCAGTTGCACAAGCCATCCTGGGCTAGCCTGAGTGTTGAAACACCTTCCAAAACGCTATTCCTATTGCCACAAATAAGAACTACGAGATCTATTTGATAGAGAAGAATCTCCCTCCCTTTGCATTCAAACAAAACCCCAATATCAGCAGGTTTCCTGTCTCCCCTTTTCCCAAGTGATGTGATTCCTTTTGCTTCAGTGAAATAGGACTGGCCTACACCATAACTTGGGAGTATTCCAGAGCTTATTCACTAATAATTTACATAAAGTCTGAGCCTAGGAACTCCTGTTTGGACAGCAGCACATTCCACCCTTTGCCCATCCAGACCCCAGTTACAAAGTGTACAGTAGCCCTTTTTGACAGTACCTGCTTCATACCAGAATTGGGGGAAACAGTTAATGAGCTTCTCATGCTTTTGATGCAATGTATTCACACAGAGGGGGTCCCTGATTCACCCAAATGGATCTGAAAAGGGAAGACAGTATAGCCTTCGGGAACTGGTCCATTTTATTAATAAAATAGCACAGGGAACAATTCCCTTTTGATGCATATATTTTTCCTCGCTTTTCTTTTTCCATTTTTACTGCTGATTTATACACTGTCCTTTACTAACACTTATCTTAATTCTCTGTATTTTACCCTTCACCCTTTTTGCAGCCAGTCCCGGGTGATGCCTCGCAGCAGAACCATCAATATCCGAGTCCATCCCACATTGTCTCTCTTGCAATGAAAGTTACAGGGAAGGGCAAACTCTGAATTCTTAGGACACTTCGCTTGAATGACACAACATGTTTCATTAAAAGGGTACTCCGGCACTCTACAGTGATGTGCCATTACTGGATTCCCAATTCCAGGACCAAATGTTTACCTAATCTCTATCAAACAAGTAAAACACGAGACCCTTCTGGGTTAAAGAACACAGATTAGAGGATGCACGGATGAGGAACCAAGATGCAAAGAGAATTAGGAATGTTTCCTGAAAGGTGTCTGAGGAGTTGAGCCTGTTGAAAATCCTTAGCATCTGAACGTAAATGAATACATTCCTGGCAGTGAGTGGGGAGCGGAAGGAAGCAGCTTGATAAAATGAGATTATTATTGATAATACCATACATACAAAAAATGAGACATGTCATTTCTGTAGTACAGATGCTAACAGCAACCTTTTTCTAAATAACTGGCTACCAGATTATATGGCAGATAGAGACGTATAAATTCCGGGCAAATTCATGTTCACTTTGTATCTTTTCAGCACAGTTGTTAGGGTGTAACGTAAGGGCTAAGTTAACTGAGGTTGCTCTATGACTTACTCTCCTTTTCTGTTAAGTAACTCTAATGCCATGTGCCTTAGAGGGATGGCATGCAAATAAGTTAACATTTGCAAAGTGCTTTGAAGATAAAATGGAATATTTACCCAAAACCTACTGAGAGGCAGAGAAAGGCATTACCAAAAATCTGACAAGACCACACAGCATGGCAGGCAGCCACTGCTATGGAGCAGCCACGGGAAAGAAGAGCTGGTGAGCAGCGGTGAGACACGAAGTCTTGAAACCTCAATAAGCAACTTTCAAAATTTCATCTTGGCACACTTTGCAAGAGGCAGGTAGAAAGATAAAACTCAACTCGTCAAAACATACAACAAGATATATGGGGCTAGCACACAGGTCTGCCAACTCCTGGCTCCATTCCTACAACCGTCTTCAAAGCAGGGTGTTAAGGAGGTACAGTAGGAAAGACAAATATATTGTGTTAGCAAGGGGAGAGGTGGCATAGACTTGCATGTTGCAAGGAAGAAAGGAGAGCCACAAAATAGTTAAAATGTAGAGAACATAAAGCAGGGAAGACTAGAGGAGAGCCTGGAGAAAAGAGCAGGAAATCCACATATTGGGGATTCCTGTTCAGAGAGGCAGAATGATTCTCTTAGCAGCCATGTCAGCTGCAGGGCAGAGCTCTCTGCAGTCTGCAGGATTCACACAGGAGAAGGGGTTAATGAGAAAGGACGAGAGAACAGCACAAATAAAATCAGAAATGACATTCTGGCCAACGGAGCATCTCCGGGCTGGGGAAAAACCCAGAGAACTCACTTGGTTCTATTTTCCGTCCTGCCCGAGGATGAGCTGTGGGCTGAAACTTCACCTTTAATCTCATTCCTGCATTTGAACAGAGCTGCGATGCCACAGCGAGCGTTTATCTAAAAGCCTCTGAATGAACCCACAGTTCTTGAGAGCTAATCATCCCACACACACCCCACCACCAACTTGTAACCAGTCATCCTTGGGATGCAGCTTCCAAGCCAATGCACCTGTCCAGAACTCTTCAAAAGAGAAAAAAGGAAGTGCTGTGGTTAAATCACTGATAGGAGATGCTGGCTTCAATCGCCAGCTCTCCCAGAGAATTCCTGGGTGACCTTGAGAGAGTCCCTAATTGCTCTGTGCCTCAGTTCTCCACCCATAACAAAGAGATCATTAAATAGCCATGAAATCACAGTGAAAGTTAATTAATTCAGCATTCATGAGGTCTTGATACATTAAGGGGATCGCAGAGCACATTTGAATAGAAATACCACAGCTAGCCCACATGAGCTTGTCATCACAAAGCATACAAAAAGACTAGCCCAGTTCACAGAAGCAACACAGTCATGACTGTGGCCATCCGCCCAGGTTAATTAACCCTACTTCTCAGGTAATTAGGCAATTACCTTG
The DNA here is from genome assembly GCA_013398295.1 of Chionis minor. NCBI lineage: Eukaryota > Metazoa > Chordata > Aves > Charadriiformes > Chionidae > Chionis > Chionis minor. The sequence continues at coordinate 83,501 of VZSF01001520.1, forward strand.
GGTGGAGAATCTCTCTAACAGGCACTCTCTCTTTTCCAGGTTACCATTAGCTCATTCACAGGTAGACAGAAGATCTCTGCCTGGCAATGCACAGCACACGCTAGACACATCCGGAGCCATTACCCAGCGCATCCAGACCTGGCTCGTTAGGTATTCCTGCTGGAGCCGGCACCGGAGTGCTGAGCCACACATAACCAAGAACGTCTTTAGTTTCTCTTCACAGGGAAGTCTCTGGAGTTCTTTTTGTTCCTACTTGTTGTTATGTTTGGTGCGGGCACTGGGGATTTACTTATCTCAGTTAATAGAAATCGAAATTGTAGGAGAAAAGACACCAGTATTGTATTGCAGAATTGTTTAAAGTGGAACAACTTAAAGATGCAGTAACCACAGGATTTTATTTTTTTTATAGGTCCTTTTAGATGCTTAGTCAACTACATAAAGGGAATGAAGGAACGGGGCAGCAGAGAATGCAAACACATCCCATTAACTATCAAGCCACTTTGGACACTTCAACAGGAGCTTCTGTGTATGGGATTCAAGGGAGGAAAGTTCAGAATACGTACAAAATTCTCTGAGCATCCTTGAGAAAGACAATCGCTCCCTTAATATGTGGCCATTTAGGATATAATCTATGTCATAAGGGTTTCAAACAGGAAATTATTGTAGATAATAAGAAAACATGAGAAGAAATACATTTAACAATAAAGGCTCTCTTAAGCCAGAAGGACACATAAATAAGAAGCAAGAAGGATATATGCATGATTATAAGTCCTCAGTCCCTTTAAAAGAAAGTAGTAGGGAAGTTAATTGTGTATCTTGTCTCTTCCTTTGAGGACAATGGAGAGATTCCTATTCTGAAAGCCCTTTTCATGGGAAATCAGAACATGGCCTTAGCAGACACCAAAATCTCCAAGGAGGAAGTTATGAACTGAGCAGAGGAACTCATGGACAGTAAATCACCAGGGCCAGATGGTATTCAACTGCAAGTTCAGAAGGGATTAAAGTCTCCAGTGATGGACTAGCCAGCACAGCTTCACAGTAACTGCTGCTGAAGAGTATAAAGTCAGTAAAATGATACTGGTCTTTACAGTCCCTCTGCATAGTCCCCAGATATCAGCCATTAAAGCCTCACAAAGTTGACTTTGGTCGGCTTATTGAAAGCCTGCTTAAGGGTAAAATAGCACGATAGTTGGATAATCCAATGCTGCTAATTCAGCAAGACTGCTTTAAGGTAAACAGTTCACTGTTAAACAATGAACTCTTTAAAATTCTATATAAACCATATAAAGCCAAGAAATTCACCTTGGCCCTTTACAAGGCAGCAGATTCAACTCTTGCACACATAACCAAAATAAAAGCGAGGCTCGTGAGACTGGTGTGCTCAGTTAGCTTCCTAGCATGGGGGTTATAAGAACTCAGTGAAAACGACTACCAAGGAACCAAACAGGTACTGGACCAGTGCTGGCAATCAGCAATCCCACAGATGATGTTAGCAGTGTATGCCACTTCCTGGTGGGAGTCAGGATGTATCCTGTGTATCCCTTCTCATCTTCTTTCAATGGACAGAATTGTCCAGATGGAAAGGAAAACAATGGTGTGAATTTCACCTTCCCCAATAGCACTACCAGAGCCCCAGGGAAAATACACCTCAGCTGCTGTCAACACTTGTGATTTAATCCCCAAAGTCTTCTGATATTTAGTGGTTTTCACAAAGCCTTCACTGCTGGAGTCAAGTGCTTACGCCTGAGACCTGTATCTTTCTTACTTTAAAGGAAAATTCCTAGCTTTTCTGAGTTTCCAGAAAAATTTTAAAAGCATGACTGTTAGAATGTCAAAGTGAAGAAATAAAACAACAGAACAAAATAAGCAAACTAAAAATAAACAGTCCTCTAAATGCCTGTATTTAATTTTCCTGACCTTCATGCCAATCTCCAGGTTTTGGGTGCCTGACTCCTGAAAAATGGAGCACTACCAGTTGACAGCACAACAGCCTGGCTTAGACATCTATATAACCTAGTCCAGCAGCTGCCAAAAATGACAGTGAATATTCACATTCCCTTTCTTTTCTGAAGGGAAGGAAAAGAAAAGACAAACACACACAAAAAAAAGAGGGCACCAGGGATGCAGGAAATGCACGGGTTGAATTGGGAGCGTTTTCTCCAGGTGGAGGCTTCCAGCCTGCACAGTCTGTAATTTAATTCTGAAAAGCATATTGTAAAGCAACACTTTAGAGGTTTTTGGGTTTGGTTTTTTTTTTTTCCGAAGGAAATATTGACATTGCCTGTCGGCAACTTCCCAGAGCGGTGCAGTGTCAAAGCGCATTAGCCTATTGCGAATGAAAAAACAGATGCAAAGTCTGAGGCCTGGGAGCAGCAAAGCTCCAACAGCAGCCCAAGGTTTATGCATGCTAATTCAGTTTAAAGGAACACTCTTGCGCTCTTTGCTTTGCAGCAAACACCTATGGGGTTTTTTCCCCTTCTTAGCCATTTGTAAGAACAATTTAGAATTAAACACTGCATAGGGAAGTTTTTGGGCCAGAGTTTTATTTAGATGGTGAGCCATATAGAAATATTTCCATATACCTGGCCTATTTGTTTGTCAGACATCATTTCTTCCTGCATGAGAAATACAATTTTTTAAGGATATACTAAATGAATACAGCCTCTTCAGGCCATTTCCTTAGACTTGCTCTGAGAACCGACTAAATCATTCCATTTCGTTGCAGGCCATCAGAGGGCACTGATTAGTACAGAAGAGTAGCGCTGTAGGTCCTACAAGGAGAGCAGAATTTAATTTCTAAGTGAAAATTGGTGGTCTGAAAGAGCACTTTAACATGTTAGAACACAAAATAAGCTCACAGTCATCTTAAAATACAGGCTCAAACAGGGTCTCCTCTGCTGACATCGCATCTTAGAAGTAAGAGCACAAACAGTTTTTACCTGAAGTCTTACAGGGGAAGGGGTTTTGTTTCGTTCATTTTAATGTTTCAGGAAACTGGTAAGAAAAAAGAGGAGCATTTCTCTCATTTGTCAGCTCTATTTAGAGAAGTATCTGGATTTTGTCCAAATGCAAAAACCACACTTGAAACTTCCTTGGTGTTTACACATGACAAAGGAGTGGTAATAACACAGACAGGACTGTCACAAGCTGGAAGTTATGGTTATTTCATCAGAGAGAATAGTCATACAAGACAGAAAAGGACCTCCAGTGTTTGTCATTCCAGCCTCTCCCATCACAGATACATGCTGCATAGCTGTCTCAAATCAACAAAGACTCATTTTCAAAATAATCTGGACTTCTCTTACGCTGTACCATCGCTTCGAGGTTCTTCTAGAGCTTCATTGCCCTAAAGCAGCGCAGAAGCAATCTCCTCCTGTTTTCCAGCTCAAATGCTCACATCCAGTTTGTGCCATAGCTATTCACCTTTGCTGGTGTTTAACCTCACTGGCACAGAGAGGTCTCTTGGACATGGGGGGCCCAAGGGAGTTCCTGAGCTCTGGCTCTGCTGCTCATGCATAGAAGGCGGCCAAGCTGGCAAGCCTTTCAGAGAACCTCGCCCCAGCTGCAGCTCGGCAGCGACCTGCCCTTCCATCTGCTAGAACTGTAATTTCAACAGACGGGCCCAAAATACCAGCCGTTCCAGGAGCCTTTCCCCCATGACTGGACAGTACAACGCAATTTGATATAATAGGGTAATAAAAATCCCAAGAAAAGCCTCTGAAGTAGAGCACTCTCCTTTCTGAAAATAGCTTTCCTTACAAGTGTGTGCCCCTCCCCTCCTGTGCCCAGACTCAGATCCCTCCATGCTTTCAGTAACAGACACCAATATCCTCAATATAGGTGTGTAGAAGACCTATTTCCCCATGACCCAGCACTGACAAGGAAGGAGGGCAGAGAAACATTTTGCCAGGGCTTGCTTTCTCCCCCTCTGTGCCTCCCCTTCCTACTCCTGTCTGTCCTCACAGTGATGGATGGCTATTGGTTCTGGCTTCATCCGACAGAGAAATCTGTCACCTCATGCCAGGGAGAGGTGACAGCAAATCCATCAGCATGGAGACAGCAGTCACTCGCAGATTGCTTTCAAGGCCACTGGGGGCTGGATTCTTCTTTGCCTCCCACCTCTCTGGTTTCTCTCCTCCCCTCTTTTACACAAGTCTCAGTAAATCATCATTTGAACAAACCCATTTGGCTCCTATTGCATATCCAAATTCTAACAGCTTTGAATTTTTGTGTTATTGTCTTGCTTAAAAAAAAAGTTTTCCCACAAGAGTAGCTCATTATTAGATGTTCATATTTGGCCCCTTTGTTAGTTCCAAAGCCTGGATCTAAATTCCACTTCTGTCCCCATGGGTTTATCAAGTATGATAGCATTGTTTGAGCCAGGGGGGAGCACTGGTCCAAATGGCAGCTTCTAATCAGGGCAGTCTCAATAATGGAAATGCAGAGGATGCAATAAGGCAGGACACTGGCCAATGAAACTACAACCGACAGAAAAAGAGCAAAACGTTTCTCCGTTCCATACTTACTACACAGCAACCATCTTCCTCAGCCCTCTGATTAGACTCCTCCTAGGTGAAGGACAGAGGCACTCTACCAACTGACATCTGGGCAGAGGATGCCAGAAATTCTGGACTGCAGCCCCAGTTCTGTCAGTGCCTACCTCTCTGCTGGGCTGCTCACTTGACCTCTTTATGCCTCAGGCTTCCCCGAGGACAGTAATATTTATCTTCCTGGAAGTGGAAAGTAAGGCTTTATCAGTTGATGTGTACAAAGCTGTTTGAGATCTTCAGACAAAAGATCCTAACAAAGCATCATGATTACAGACAAAGTCATTTCCTTCTGTTCCAAACACTGCAAGATACGATTATTGCCTATGTGACAGTACTACTCAGAGGCAGCCCTGCGTTATGGGGTTTGCCTGGCTCTCCAAAGCACCTCAGACTTGGGGGACTAAGGTTGTTTAGCATTCTCCATCCCTGAGGGCAGCCAGGAGCATCAGCATAATGAAGAGCAGTTTCTACTTTTGCTGCGTGCCTGCAAAGGCACAAGGGGACACCCTGGTGATTTTTAATTGCTTCTGACACGTACGTTATACACAGAATGTGAAAAGGTGGCAGTTTGTTGCCAGCAATGCGCCGTTTCCCCTGAACCCCAACAACACACCATGGCATCCAGCTGTGGCAGAGAAGATGGGTGCCCGTGGCGTTGCATAGCTACCCCACCAAGATCACTAGTGACAAACACCTCAACACCAAGACACGTGATGTAACACAATGCAGGCTGCTCCAGCATCCCAAAACATCAAGTTAACACTATCCACAGCCATTTGAAATAAAATGATCCTAAAAGCACTTTAATTTCTCAGTGACTTCTTACTTTTAAATAAATTTTGCTGCCCCCTGAGCAATGGTATGAGCTGCAAAAATTGCTAAAGATACGAAAACCACAATGCCCTGCAAATCTGATGAGCGATGGGTGAGACAGCTGGAAAAAATACCGCATAAACCTAATGCCACCTATGAGCTAAGTCCTTTAGCTTCTCGATGATCTCCATTTCTGGGTCACATCCTCATTCTTCTGCACCCATACAAATCCACTTCAGCACTTCTGGTCTTACTGGAGTCACTGTAGATTTAAAGTGACAACTTGGGTACATGGTGGTTCCCTGAGACGAAGCCTACTGCCAGTCTGAGATTCGACAAGGGTGGAACCTAAGCCTGCCCCCAAACTTAATCCCTCCCTATAGACTTCCTCATTACAGCCTCCGTGTGTCCAGTAGCATGACCAACACGTGAGTATGAAAAAAATGCACTCATCCCTGAAAAGGAGCTACCTTTGATGAAGACTACAGCTCTCGGATATTGTAGGTAAAGAGATCTTGAATACCTTATGGTCTCCAAGCCTGATCCTGTCCTGTCCCCTACATACAATTAGGAGAAAGGAATTCATTCTTACATAACACTTGTGATCAGACTGTCTCCACAGTTGCTTCTCTCCTGCATTTGCAGGTGAGTCGCATGGAGTTGACAATCTAAATTTCAAGGCCTCTGAACACCAACTCAGAGGCAGAGATAAAGGGTAGGGACAACAGGCTGACGTGTCAGAATGGTTACAGAGCATCCGTCCTTCAAGAAAACATGAAAAGGCAAGTTTGGAAGGAGTCAGGCACTCAGATGGAAGAGAATGCTGTGAAGCAACTTGGTTTGGGAGGTGGGGGACAATCCGCCCATTCTGTCACCACTCACCATAATGTGAGCGGACTTTCCCGAGCGTTCGAAGTCCGGGAGTGCCGGTACAATCCACACAGACGCTGCAGAGCAGCAGAGCAAAGGCTTCCAAGCTGACTGCAAGTTTCCTGGCCGTGGATCCCATCGCCTCACGGGACGCGGCTGGGGAGAAACATCTGGACTGCAGCCAAAAGGAGGGCCTGGCTGGGACCCTCCGCTTGCAGAAAACGCCCTGCAGGTTCCAGGCGAGGGCTGGGACACATGGAGACCCTGCTGGACTCCAGACTGCTGAGTGCAGGATGATTTATGGATCTTTGCAGATGGCATGTTCCAGCCAGAGCGCTTCAGACCAGAAAAATGAGAGCCTTCTGCTTCCTTAAAGGGGCAGCTTGCTTCAGCACTGCAAAGTTCCTGTAAAGCTAACTGCTTTGGCATTTTAATATTTTAAGTGCTGACCCCTCATTGATTCTGTTTCAGCCTTTTAAATCTTTAATTTACTTACTTATTTGGGTTTTAAACCTTGCCTGCAATTGCAGCTAATTAAAAAGCTCATTAGTTGGCATCCTGAGCTGATTCCCTGGGCTTTATGTACTGTACAGTACGCCTCCTGTGAGTTTAAACCATGGCTGGGATTGCTTGACTTGTTTCCTACCTCCCCAGCTTTATGAGGTGTTCCATATTTTGGAAGACTAGTCCCCCTTCCCCTAATTTTTTTTTTTTTTTTTAACTACCACTTGCTGCAGTTTTCAGTAAACTTAGCAGCCATTCTGGCTACATACAGTAGCTGTGCCACAAATTTATTTATAGCTGATCTTCCCCACGTTCAGAGCTAAGACCTCCCCATACTTGCAACCCCTTTTAAAGAAAGGGCTATTGTACATAGACAACAAAAATCCCAAGCAGATTAAGTTCCAGCATCACATGCAGGACTTGTCTTGCCCAAGTGGGCTGTTAACATGCTCAATAGGAAATTCCATCCTCCTTGAAGACAAACACTGAGGGCTAAGGCCAGAATCGGAAAAAACAGGCCCTGATCTCAGACACCACAGGCACAAGTCCCATCACCCAAGCCCTGCTGTCCAACCTTCTCTGCACAGTGACCCGGACGAGACACATGGAAGGACAGGACTTGCCTACGTTGTTCAGGACCTTACCTTGCAGCGATGCGTGTTGACTTCCAGACAGGCTGAGAGCACTCCTAAATCCCACTGGCACGGCTGGGAACTGTGGCTACTCCATCCACCTAACCATTCGGCTAGATACTCATGTTATTTATTGATTCTTAGCAGGAAGAAGATGTAGTATAGACCACACAGCACAATTTCTAGATTAGAACACCAAAATACATTTCTGGAATAGAAATATGGCCACATTCATATCTCCCCTCCATAAGAATTTCCTCCTTGAATTTAGGAGTGGGGAGACTCAAACCCAGTAAAAATTTTCCTGTTGTAGTCCTGATAAAGCCACAGTCTATGCCAATTCTGGTGAAAATCTTGCCAGAAGACATTATAAGTTTTGGGAGTGGTCAAATTCACGCCTTAAATTCTGATCTGTACACACAAGAGGAAACAGCCAACAGCATTGGAAAACCTCTTCTCCTCAAATCCACACATCCTTTCTGTAACACCGTGATAAATAACACTTCTTTTTGTATGTTAAATGAGAGCTTTACAAACCAGTTCTTGTACTGTGGACACTGTTGCCAAGTCAGCCACTGCAGCACAAAGCCTTTTCAGCAGTACCTGTGAAATGACTTGATAGCCAGACCACAAACAGCCAACTTGCAGTTTTGAACTAATAAAAGCAAAAATCAAGATGAGCTGCATGAAGGAATAAAGTTCCCCTATACACCTTCATCTTGCGTAGCTTGGGGTTAGACATACCCAGGACACAGGTTTGGAGCAGGCGTTGTATTGCAAAAGACACGGACAGTCATAGCAGATTTCCCTGACCTGAGGGGCTCAGCTCTCTCAGTCTTTTTAAGGGGGCAGGTATTATATTTCCTACTTGTTGTCAAAAAGAAGAAATAGCTTCAAAGCCACCCCTCTCTGGGGCTGGAGTCATCCCTCAACCCAGAGCTGGCATTAGCCCGAATTTTTCTTTGGAAGATGCAAATGCATACATACATCAATCTTCATTCCAGCACCTGCTGCCATGGCCATGTCTATCTGCCTTCCCTCATTTCCCCTGTCCCTACCCACTTCTTTCTGCAGCTCTGAGCCTTTGCAGCATGCCACAGACAGCCCCTACCAGGGCATTCTCATGGCAGCAAAGTCCCAAGTGGAAACTGGAATATGGAGCTGCTCCCTCACAAACTCCTGTTCTCCTCCCCTCCCCTTCTCTGGCACCATCTGGCTGCACTGCCTTCCAACAGCTCGACTCCCTGCCTGGGGAAAGCTCCTGTTTTTAACTCCACTGGAGAGCTCAAAACATGGTTCCAGAGACTATTCCAGCGTCGGTCTGCACAATAAAGTTACAAAGGAAGCCGCGATTACAGAGCGGAGGTTTAAGTGCATCTGAGACAGCTCCCCCCCTGCCCCCCAGCTGGCTGGCTGCTGCAGGAAGTGTTAAAGCCCATCTGGGAAGAAACAGGCCTCCCGCTTCCTGCTGCCTCTGCCTGCCAGGATAGCCGGGAGGGATGGCAGGACGACGGACCAGAGCTGGACTGGAGCACAGGCGGCTGGGGATTGGGTTTGGCAATAGCTCAGTCGTCATGTTTTCATTTTACAAGGTCAAAACCAAAACCACCTCTGGTTTGGGTTTTGCATTCATGCCTACAGAAACACGAGAGTATTTTAGACTTAGTAAAGCCCCGCTCACCCACCCCCACCCCCCTCCCACATCCCCTGCCTTCCCAGCTTGCTGGCTTGTGACCAGCAACATCTAAAATAACCGTCTCCTCCTTCCCCAATTCCTGTCTTGCTTCTAGGACTGTAAAGAGAAGAAAGGAAAAACAGAGAGACAAAGCCCATTCTCAGCACAGCCCAACGGCTGTGGGGTGCAGTCCCTCACTGTCCTAGCACAACCCAGCCAGGGGAGATTGCAATGAGAAAGGCAAATGCAGCTCCGTCCAGCTCAGCCCAGACACACTGGAGCAACAGGGAAGACACACTGGAGCAACAGGGAGTGAATGCTCAGTTGAGACAAGAGCCAGAGAACACCAAACTGCACTCTGAAGTGTTCCAGAATGAAAGTGGTCAGGCAGCGGGTAACAGTAGCTGGATCACAACGTAAATACCAGCAAATTTCAGAATGGGGTTTGGTTCTAGAAAGGATCGTGATCTATGTAAAAAATCCTAAATCCTAGAACATCGCTCACGCTAATCCTACAATCCCCAAAAATCACATCCAGCATCCTGGAGTATTCCATGGTTCTCTGGCAGGCCTCCCCTCACCTTTTAAACATGCCCATCTTTGGTACTTGTACCTTCCCTCAGCCTGTTGCCTCTTTGCTGAGGGTCAGAGGCAGAACAGCGCTATTCCAAACGCATCCCTGGGGCCGACTCTGCTTTGCTGTTCTTCACACCACTGCTGCTGCTGCACTAGAGCGAGAACCACAAGAAAAGAACTGCTAGAACCCAGGGGCGAAAGAGAGGAGGTCACAGTCCCAGAAACTGAAGTGGATTCCCAGCAATGAAATACAGTGGGTCTGTCAGGACAGAAGGGGGGAGTCCAGGGTGGGAACAGCAGAAAGCATGCATCAGGGCCGAGCTGTCCCCTGGGCTGAAAGAGCCAGGGTAGCAAATCAGGTTGGATGCTCCTCTCCCACATAACAAGCGACGGGACAAGAGGAAATGGCCTCAAGTTATGCCAGGGGAGGTTTAGGTTGGATATTAGGAAAAACTTCTTTACCGAAAGGGTTCTCAGGCATTGGCACAGGCTGCCCAGGGAGGTGGTGGAATCGCCGTCCCTGGAGGTATTTAAAAGCCGGGCAGACGTGGTGCTGAGGGACATGGGTTAGGGGAGGTTTTGGCATAGGTTTATGGGTGGACTCAATGATCTTGAAGGTCTCTTCCAACCCAAGTGATTCTATGATTTAAAAAGATTCACGTTTGAATTTGGGCCTGGAACAGCAGAAGATGTTATGGGTCAGGACCGAAGTCTCTGGCAAAGCCCACGAGCTGACTGGGGATAAGTTTCTCCAGTGCTTCTCTTTATGTTATCTGGCCTTAGGCATGCTGGTAAGCCCATTACTTCCCTTGACACCAAGAACACCCCTTCTCCGTTTTCCAAGAGAAAAATCCCTGGAAACTCTCTTTCCTCCTGCAGACACACACACAAGCCCCTCTGAGCTGGGCAGCAGATTTTCAGCAGCTGTCGCTGAGGGGCCAAGACTCCGCGCACACGCATCTCATCCTCGTGCGCTTTATTATCGCGTCAACTGTAGGTTGCACTTTGCTTGCAGGCATCACTAAGCCTGCTCGAGGCCAAAAGGGCCTCGGGTCCCCTCCCATTCTTCCCTACTGCTTTTCTTTCCTTTCTTTCTTTGCGAGAATAGAGCAAGCAAGCTATTATTGTCAGTCTGGCCTAGTACAGCTCCTTTTGGCAGTCACAGGCCTTGGACCTCAGCCAAGGTCTATCCCAGGGGATGTTGGGAGCGCTTTGAAAATTAAATCTCTCAAGAACTCACGAGGCTGCAAATGCCATGATGTTGCTTGACCTTGGGTTAAACTCAGCGGAAGAGGAGCAGAAGCAGTGGCGGCAGCAGCCACTGCCACATTGCTGGCCTCAGATAACTCCCGGGAAGAAGAGCCCCGCAGGGAGTCAGGGTAAGGGGAGGCTGGGGGAAAAGAGGCGGTGCACAAGCGGGAAGCCAAGCGGGGGAACTGCCATTCTGCATTAGCCCCCAGAGGGCTGAGCAGTCCCCGCCACACAGTTGGTTTTTGCTCCAGACCCTTTGATGCCTTGCGAGTTGCACATATTATTCTTGCACGCGTTTTAAGTGAACTGTGCCTCTTCATATCAAGAAAACAGCATCGCGTGGGTAAGTGCCGAAGAATCCCTCCCACTGCTGTCCCCAGTGTGCACAGCAATTAAAGGAGCTCACGGGCAGGAACAGTCCACTCCACCAGCTCACACAGACTAGCAGGCAGAACGACACCTCCTCTCTGCCCCTTGCTCAACCAGTCCCAGCCCGCGGGGTGTCTCTCCCCACTCTATTCTCAGCTGCCTTCTTCCCCATCCACATTTAACTCCTGATCTGGGGGAAATACCAGGAGGCCCGATTCTTCGTCACTTCAAAATCCGCCAGGACAAGAGGTCTTTTCTCTCAGGGCTGGAGAGTTCTAAAACAAGCCTTATTGCCTAACAATGTGTGCTTGGGAGGCGCCTTCTTTCACATGTGTTCTTCTCCGAGCAGTGTCATTATAGTCCAGACAGCACCAGCCACTGGGGAAAGGAAAGAGCACATGTTCTGGGAGTTCCCCATTCCTGGAGGAGTCAGCTGGCTGGAGAGCAGCAGCCAAGGAAGCCTCACTGCACATGCCTTTGTGCAAGGTTGATGCTTTGTCATGGAGATTGTGCAGGTCTTGCAAAGCCTCCACTGGAGATGCGACAAGCTAATGAAACCTCTTTAGCTTCCCTCCTCACTGTAGGAAGTCCAGGGGGAGCTCAAGAAGGATTGATGGATGGACCCCTGGAGATGCTTTGGGATCAAGTCCATCTGCCCTTTCCAATTCAGCGTGCACAGGGTTGTGCTGGGCTGGGTGGGGTGCGCACATCTCATTACGTCCCGCTGCAGAGCCTCTGCTTCGGCAAACCTCCCTGCAGCCCTCTGCCCCCTGGAGCTGCCTGACTATTTTTGTCTCAGGCTGGAGGCCCGGATGCTTCTGAGTATCATGACATTTGTGTAGCATTTCTCCTGCACTCCCTCCCCTTTCAGTCCCCCCCACTGCGGTCCCAGAGAGACAATCCAGATGGAACTGCCCAGCCGCCCTCTGATCAAGCCAGGGAGATTTGTAATTAGGACTCAACGGTTATTATCCCGTGACAGCTGAGTGCGGTATCCAGGCAGCCCGGAGGCCACAAAAGGAATGTGAGGGTTTTAAGGAAGGAGGGAAGATGCGAGTGCTTTTCAGCTGTGCCATATTGCGCCGGCCCTGGTGACAACATCCCACCTGCCAGGCCCAATTCCAAGGGCAGCGTCAGTGCAAAAGGGCAAGGGCGATGGGAGAGGGGGAGGAGGATAGGCGGCAGCTACAGGAGGGGGACGAGACCTCCAGGACCAGCCTAGCAGTTCTGCCCGGGGCGCAGCCAGCTCTGTCTGTGCAGGCAGCCAGGACAGTCTGCTGGAGCAAGGGGGCGGAGGGTCCAATTTCAGAGTTTGTCCCCAGGACGGGGCCACGGCGGCGCCATCCAGGCTTCACCTCCCGTGGTTCAAATTCCTCTGGGTGACACATGGCGCTGGAGTGTGGCCATAGGAGACTGGAGCGGCCCAAGAGGGGAGCAGGTGTCACCATCCTCCCTCACTCTTCCTCAGTTCTCTGCATAGACAGCTAGGCTTCCTAAAACAGAGCCCTCCTGCTTTAAAAAGAGACGGCGCCTGGAGCTAGGGGTCCTTCCAAATATCTGTTTTATTGCCAAGCCTTCAGAGAGGTCAAGGAGGAACTTGCTCTCTCACTCCTAAGCTCCTTTCTCACTTGCTCTGGTTGCTGTTGGAACCTCTGCCTGACTCTTCTGCTCCAGTAATTGCCAGCCTCCTGGCTGGCAGGAGCAAGAGAGGGCTGGCTGGGTCACAGACCAGCAAGCAGATCTGCAAGTGCAGGGTACAGACAGCTTGCACCATGCACAAACTAAACCTTGGGAATTTGGGATCTCGTGTGGCACGATGGGGAAAAAAATCGGGTTGGCCTTCACAGAATGCCAGGACTATCAATGCCCTGAGATGCTCCAGCCTTGCCATTCTAGACTTTGCTGCTTCAAAGCACAACAGACCTTGAAACAAGTACTAAATCTGTTAGACAAGCAGTAAGAAAAAGTGAAACCCAATCCAGGCCATCTCACAGCCTGCCTAAATTTACCATCCAAGGACTGTGCATTGGTCCTGAAAGGCAACAGGAAATGAACAGGGACCAGCAAGGGATGCGAATAAACAGTAAATAAACCCCAGAAACCAGGATGTATGATCAGTATTCCATCTCCACCCCCCCCCTCCTTTAGCTACACATACTCGCTGACTTCCCAGCCAGTACATATATCCCACTTTTTCCAATGCAGTTCGCATTGTTGCTGGCTTGAGCGTGTTACAACATGCTGTTTACTTCTGGCTGGAGACCTTTGTGCAGGCCCCACAGATCAAACATGGACGGACTCTGCCCTCAGAGCAGAACAAGCCAGATTGAGAAGGGGCAGGGGAGAGGAAAGAAGAGGTCTGGGAGGTTTAATGCCCCAAAGCATCTAAGCTGGCCCTCCCGCCCAGAGCTTCTGCCAAGCCCGGAGGAAGTGAGTCACTGCTGGGGCTGGAGGGGGGGCTCCGGAGTTCGTAGTCACCCTGTGGAAAGGCCTGGAGCAGCAGACAGGCTCTGCCCAGGGATCAGCCAGCATTCGATTCCTGTTTGTGTCCCAAGTGAATCATTCCCAACAGCTGTCACCGTGCCTGACTGTGCTCCTCATGTGCTTTCTATTAGCTGAGAAAACAAGCCAGGCTGCTCCCGAGCAGGGGGAGTTTGCCTTGTGGCAGTGGGGGGAGTGGAGAGGGGAAAACCTGGGAAATCCAACTCTGTGCTTTAACCCTGCACACAAGGCACTGGTTTCTGTGAGTGGGAGCACACACCGCTCACAGGGGTGTCCTTGGCCCCACTTTTTGCCCAACTGTCGTCTCCACTCAGCTGTCTGCAATTCTGTGGATGTTCTGTCATCAAATTGACTCCCACATGCATGCCACTGTTCCTCAAAAGCTACAACCCCGTGCTTGGCAGAGCCAGCTTTTCAAGAAGTATTTTAAGAGACCACTGAAGGCACAACCCAGAGAAACCTTCCCATTTAAATACTGTAGCAACATCCTGCAGGCATCACTGACAGCACCGTGCAGCCAGGAGGGACCCACAGCGCAACGGAGTCAGAGCAGGGAATAAGGGTCTTCAACAGCACGGAAAGAGCCCGAGGAAAAAAGTCTAAGCAAAGTGGATGGAAAGTCACAGCCTCCCTGCGTGCCTTCGGGTAAGTCTCTGTGCCTCAGTTCCACCCATTCTGCTAAGCAGAGGTGAGGGTGACCCCAGTGGGCTGGGGGGACCTGACAGCTCTTAAAGCTCTTTGGTGTACTCAGAGGAAAGGAGCTATAGACATGCAAAAGTGGGACTATTAATTGAAAGCGCACAAAGAGAACAGCCTAGGCTTCACTCCCCTCCTGCTTGGGTCACTCCCCTGTGGGAAGAATGGTAGGGTTGTGCTTTCACCTCAGCCAAAAATAATCACCAAGCTGCAGGGGGCAGAGGGCCTGAGGAGGGAAAGAAAATTTCTCTTCTCAGGCTGCCAGAGCAGAGAGGATGCAGCACATAATGAGAAATGCATTCCTTCCCTCCCCGTTCCCTCTCCTGCAGCCACCTCTTCACAGAAAAAGCGTATGGGCCTGTTCCAAAAGACACAGGAGTGTGAAGCCCAAGCCAGTGGTTCCCTAACTTCCCTTCGAGACAAAGAGTCTGCGAACTAAAATAGGATGTTTGTGCATTAATCCCATCGCTGCTCTCAGATGGCCTCCAGCCCCCATCAAGCATAGCTTGGGGTGAACGGAAATTACAAAGTTATGCTGAGTGGACAAAAGATACGTAATGCTACAAAAAAGGCTGGGCACCCATCCCCTTCTGATGCCTAAACAGCACTACTGGCTCCTCAGCTACTGTGGGAGCCAGCCCAATTATTGCACTCGTGGTTTTCAAAACCACTCCACAGGCTTTCAAGCACACTCACCTAATAGACCTGAAGTAATAATGCAACAGAAGCAAAGCATTTGTGGGACTGAAATCCCATTTCTCAGAGAAACATGGCACTTGAGGGACTGACTAGCACTGACTTTTGATGATTTTTTTTTTTATGCAAAATCTTCCAAAAGTAGAATTTAGCCACCTGAAAAAACACTCCGTGTCTCACCTCTGCTCATTCATCCACATTCAGGGTTGCACACTGTACTTTCGTGCATTTAGGAGCATTCTACCCTAAAACCCTTCCCAAAAATCTCTCGTGTCGTTCCGTCCTTATATCTCTCCACCAGCATCTGGTCCTTGCCAGTGTCACTGTGGAGCTGGCTAGTGAATTCCTTGGAATGGAGGTTTTTTTGAGAGACACTGTATAAATGGTTTGATGGTCGGACTTGATGATCTTAAAGGTCCCTTCCAACCTAGACAATTCTATGATTCTAAATAAGACTCAGACAATATTCAGCGTATTTTGATTAAGCAGACCCATTTGGTTTTCATCTTGCCACTGAGAAAGGGAAGCTATTCAGTTATGTTGTTTCACAGTAAAGGCCTGGTCCTTTACTATATGATATACAATGGCTGGGTCTGCAAGGTCTATCATGCATTGCGTACACGAGCCTTCCTTGACTCCATGCCTCAAATTCTTCACCTATTCATAGGGGACAATAATATTTTCTATCCTTAGCAAAAAAAATAATAAGACAACAATTATTTGAGATTTAAAATAGAATCACTGAGGTTGGGAATTGCTAAATGCCATCACCCTGTATGCTCCTTTGGTAGCTAGTCTCCCATACACATTCACAGTATAAAACTATTTGCATTCACTTTGTTTCACCCATATCCACCGAAACCAAGGCAGAATCTTAATCCAGTATTCTACTGGGGCCCAGAACGTTCATTCCAATAGCAGCCAGGCCAGAGCAGAGTGTAGAACTGGTCTAGTAACACAGGCCAATACATCTCACTCATGTCCACTATTTACACACCATTCATAGCCAAGTGAAAAGCAGCCCATTTTGTGCCAACATCGCATGGAAAAACCCACCACCTAAACATGGAACCATGCTGGGACATTCCCCTATGTTGTTTTAGTGGGGGGGGGGGGGGGNATAAAAAAAATGCTAAAAAAAACCCCAACAACACTATAGAAAACAGTAGGAAAAAGAATAAAGGGAAAGGAAGTAACAAACTCATAACCAAACCCGACCCAGACCTCCATCACAGGAAGTCAGGGAATGTACAGAAAACTCCTTAGTAGTTCTTTCTCCGGTGTTAGGTAGGAAATCCTCATCTCACATGCCTCTGCCTAGTGTGTGGGCAACAGACTGTCGTACTTATCTGTGTTGTAGATAACCTCTGGATATATGGAACAGTTCATACTCAACGTAGTCTCTGTGCTTTCGCGGGTGCTATGCTTGCACTGCTAAATAAAACAAGCCTGTGTCAAAAGACAGCTGATGTATGTGGTGTTAAGCACATTATTGCTTCCAGCTTTCATTTTCCAGAATACGTTGCTGGAGCTGCTGTTATGGCCTATATCCTGCAGAGATGGACTTGACGAGTATTGCAATTTGCTTTCCCCAACATCCTATTGCTGACCCTTGTCTGTGATTGTTGTGTTTCAAATCACCACACTTCCTCCTTGTAGTCAGAAACTTGGCTTCTCTCCAGAGGATGCTCGGGAGAGAAATACAGGTCAGAATAACCCTCCACCTTGAACTCACCAGCATCTTTGCCTCAGCCACTCCTTTTCCACGTCATTAGCGTCAGGGCTGTAGGATGCCAGGAAGAGGAAGCCTTCAGTGGGAGCTCAGGACTAATTGACATGCCTTTCAGGCAGCAGCAGTGCCAGGAATCGAACTACTGTCCCCAGGGAGTGGCGGCAGAGGCAGCAAAAACCTTCCTCAGTGGCAGACGAGTTTTTCCATTTCCTTAGTTTCAAATCTTGCTTCTGTTCTCCCCAGTCTCTGCTGTGGCTCCAGCCGTGAATTCTAGGGAAGCCCAGCTGCCTCAGCAGGTATGGTCTCGTTAATGAGCAATTAGCTCCTAGCCTAATTGGGCAGCAGAATGGCTAATGAGCCCAGCCATGGTTGTCTGTGCCCTCATTATCCTGTGCTCAGCCAGTGCTAATACTGAACTTCTGTCCCATTTCCGTCACGCCACGATCAGAGCTCTGGCTGAAAGCTTAGATGTGCCAGTGCTCGCTGCCTTTTAGTGCTCTACAGTTGATGGTTTGTCTTATCTGTTTCCTCTAACAGGCCTGGAAAAGCTTCTCTCACCTCTGCACTATACAACCGGACCCTCCTCCTCTCATCCAACTCCTGCTCTTTCGCTCAGCAGGCTTTTGCTCTCTCTTCTTTATATTTGAGAACACAGATAGGCACAAATATCTAAGTATTAGTCTATGCATACATGCACACAGACAAGGCTGAGACTTGTGAAAGTGAACAAGTGGTGCTTACCTGCCTAAGGAACACAATTGGTTAAAACATTTCCAACGCAATACAGAGCACTAAGGTGTCTTTCTTCAGCATGTATCAAGGAGGAGGTGTAACTAACCCAGGCACTCGCTGCACCTGGAGAGGAATCTTTGCGTCAAAGACACTGCAGTGTTAGAGGGAAGGCAAGGTTCATCCGAATCTTTGCATTGTGATTCCAAGTCACAAATCTTCAGGAGTCCTAAGGAAGTTCAAGTTGCAAATCACGCAAGGCTGTTTTGATTTGCTCTACTTTGGATTCCAAGGTAGGGAATCACTAGTTGTTGGTTTTCATCTGGCACCATAGCTATTTTCTAGCACTTTTATCCCTGAAGTGAACAATAAGGATAGGAGGAGGAAAAATGAGCTGCTCCTTCTTTGCAACAACCACTGACCAGACTTTGCTGATTGTGAAGAAGCTGGGAAGTCTTCAAGAAGTTGTCTGTCTCACAGATCCGACCACAGCAATTAAAGAGTCTATCCTCACACATTTCAAAGCATCCTACAGGAAAATGACTCCTCCACAGCTACAACAGCAGGTACAGCAGTTAACAGAGAACCCCAACATTCTGTGCCAGTTTAACACGATACATGAAAGATGCACTATGCAGTTAACTAGCACAGCTCTTTGGCAGAACGTTATCTTTCCAGCATTTGGATTCAGAGATCCCTCGTGAAAAGTGGCATATGGCCCTTAATGAGAGTAGACAGTCAAGACTGGGGGTTTTTTTTCGTTTGGTTTTTTAAAGTCCTATCCAGCTGCTGGGTTTTGGATAATCCAAGTCACATTACTAAGATGTGAAGTATTTCATAGCGCTACCTGCTGCAGCAATGAACTGTGTTCCTCTAGGATTGATTATTCCAGCTTCCTGCTGTTCCTGATAAGGCTTTCCAGTGGCTGCTGATGGTTTTAAACATGGCTTCTTCTGCCTCCAGGGTACTTTCGTATATTAGATTATCTCAACATATCACACCCGCTTTTTAGTCGCTTCACTGCCTTCCTGTTAAGAACCGAAATGATTTCTTAACTGCTCCTTTGCACTAGAAGGACTTGTTTGACCTTGTTTTACCCCACCTAGTGGTTCTCCTCCTAGGTGCTCCATGAAACCAGCCAGTACAAGAGATTCTGTCACCTCCAAATGTCTGTATGTTATGAGACACCTCAATGTCCCCACTTTTCACTGAGTATTTTCACTTTCATTAAACTGTACTTTTTTTTACGTTGAACTGTATGCGGGTCGAGGCCATCCCAAGCAGAAACGCAGGCCTGGCAGGGAATGGATTGAGAGCCGCTCTGAGGAATGGACTCAGGGGTGTTGGTTGATGAGACGCTGAACACGAGGCAGCAATGTGCATGCACAGCCCAGAAACCCCCCTGCATCCCAGGCTGCATCCCCACAGTGCGGGCAGAGGGCGAGGGAGGGGATTCTGCCCTCTGCTCTGCTCCCGGGAGACCCCACCTGGAATCCTGTGTCCAGCTCGGGGGCCCTCAACAGAGGGAGGACACAAACCTGTTGGAGCGGGGCCAGAGGAGGCCACGGA
The DNA here is from genome assembly GCA_013398295.1 of Chionis minor. Taxonomy (NCBI): domain Eukaryota; kingdom Metazoa; phylum Chordata; class Aves; order Charadriiformes; family Chionidae; genus Chionis; species Chionis minor. The sequence continues at coordinate 102,665 of VZSF01001520.1, forward strand.
GATTATCTGAGGGCTGGAGCCCCTCTGCTGGGAGGACAGGCTGGGAGAGCTGGGGGTGTTCAGCCTGGAGAAGAGAAGGCTCCGGGGAGACCTTACAGTGGCCTTTCAGTACTTAAAGGGGGCCTACAGAAGAGGAGGAGAAGGATTCTTTATCAGGGACTGCAGTGATAGGACGAGGGGTAGTGGTTTTAAACTGAAAAGGGGAGATTTAGATTAGATATTAGGAAGAAATTCTTTCCTGTAAGGGTGCCAGGTTGCCCAGAGAAGCTGTGGCTGCCCCATCCCTGGAAGTGCTCTTTTTCACTTAAGATCTCAGAGCATTTGACAATCTGTACCGCAAGCTTCGCACCACTCCTAAGTCTACAGAAGAGGAAGCTGAAGCACTGAGAAAGACTGAGCAACGGCAGATAAACCTTCTCATAAAAAAGATGCTGTGCACTGAGCCATTAACAACCTATACTAGTATCTTTAAAGGGCTAATTTAATGAATGGAACAAATGCTGAAACACAAGCCAGTTAGAGAAGCTTCTCACGTCTTTTCCCTAGCATGTGCTGAAATCCTTCCTTGCTACTGGGAAAAGAGAAGCACAGTTGTGTGCATGGGATTGATTTCCCAGAAGTCCCAGACTGCATAATACCAGGCATTCCACAGGGGCAGGCAGCAAACAGAATATTGTGTCCATTTTTGACAGTCTCTCCTTTTACTGTGGGCTCCCCACTGCGTTTCTTTTTAAAAAAAGCTTTTGCACAGCCCTGTTTATATCTCCTGGCTCACCCATCTCCTCTTGCTAATATTTTATTTATTGCATCCTGATGCTAACGAGTGAGCTTCTTCCCCAATCACTGCTGATTAGACTGGGTGTCCCTCCAGAGCCTGTATGCACACAGATCTAGACAGAACCTAGATGCGCTTTGCAATTCACAGGAAGTATTCAGTGACCATATAGCTTGTCCAAAGGCCATAGCACTTGAATAGATATATTTTACCCCTAAGTCCCGGTATCAGCAAGCTGAATTAATATTGCATTTCACTGAAAGCAGAAGATAACAAAAGATTGGGCACGCCTATATATTGATGTGGCAAAAGCAACACAATGGAAGATACCTAAGGAAAACTATTTCTCTTTCTCTCTCTCTGGTTGGTTTCAGAAAGCTGGTTACTGACTCAGGGTTGAACCTGGTTGATCTCAAAGTCATCTCTGATAGTGGCAAGAAGTTTTCCCAGCCAAAAATGCAGAGTTTGAATTTCCTTTTCAGGATGAATCCATGACTGGTACTCATTTTTTGCATCTCCAGGACAAAAGTGGACAAGATGAAGTGAAGCTGTGAATGTAGAATAGGGGGGGCTTGCCAGGAGCTAGATAGTGGTTGGGGGGCCTTGCAGTAAAAGCTAAATGAAAGGGCATTTCTGAAAGCTAGAAAGATGGTACTGCAGTCCAAGGAAATTACTCCAGAAAATAAGCAGTAAATCTTGTTCCCCTGTATATAAGAAATCAATATTGGTATTGGACCAGGGACATCAGAAATGGCAGAAGGGACTTTCATACTGAAAAAGGTATTTACAACACAGCAGATCTTAGACAAGTGAATAGAGCTGCATTTCATCTAGTGAATTCAGTCATTAAACAGAATTAACAGCAACCGTTTTTCATCCATTGCAGGAGAAGATGGGGATAGTTTGGCCAACCCTATGTATCAATACAGCAAAAGCAACTCAAAGGAGGCCCTTCTAAGTCACACACAAAGAAGTCACTTAAGATGGTTCATTTCCAGGGGAACAGTTAAAATGCAACCAGCACAAGCTACGTGCAGGAGCTGGTAGCAAGTCAGAACTTGCTCAAAACAGGATTTGAACTTCTGACCTTCCAGCTCTGGGAAAGGGGGGGAGAAACAGTAGAAGTGGATGGTGAGTAGAGGAGAAGGTCATAAATCTTACCATTCCTCCACAAGCATTCAGAGTGACATGAATGAGTTGTTCCCCACCAGCAATGCTGCAAAAGATGAGGAGCTGAGCAGGTGGGCTGCAGGATGGACTCTCGAGTAGCCCCCACAGAGCACTTCTTCACAGGAAACAACAAATAAATGATTTGTGAGTCCAGCTCAAGTCAAATCACCTTTTGCTACCAAGAGAGTCATGGCAAGTTAAGAGGAGAAATCTACACGCCTCTAGCACTCCAGCACAGGGGATGAGGGAGATGGACTCCTTGGTGCACGGCAGAATGGAGTGTTGTCATTTATCTCCTCACCAAAGACCGTATTAAAAATAAAAGATGAAAAGCCACCAGCTGGATGCCATGCACATGCTGGGCAGAAGGCCAAGGGTCTTGCTCTTTCTCACTTTACAAACATAGGCCGCTAGCATAGGAGATGCTAAATATCAAAGGGCAGAGCTTAAACTAGCCCACATACTTGGCAGGGTCAGTGGGGAAAGGGTTAACACCTGGCTGGGAGAACCACATAAAAGCCAAAGAAGGCTCGCTCTTAGCAACACACTGGTCCATTCCAAGTTCATTTGTGGAGTAATCAGGTGGCTTAATTTTTGGCTACTCTTGATTGACTTCCACCTGGCTGGGATTCAGTCAGTCATGACAGACTACACCAGCACATACACCAGCTCTTGACACCAGACTTCCCGCTCCTTGCCCCAGGCCTGAGGACGTCTTCGCAGAAAGGCCTTGCACATGGATGATTCTGCCCTGCTGCAACTAAAGGTTTGAAAAACAGGCACATACAGCTTGATGCCCTCTGCTAAAGTCCTGTTGTTCTGTGCTCAAGAAATTCAGACAGAATAGGTCACAAGTTTGAGCAGCCTGGAAAAAAAGAGCAGGTGCAAACCACGTGCATGCTAGGAATCGTCTGGGCCAGTGACAGAAACAAAGGATATGGCTGACATCATCTCAGTGCCTCCACATCCATTTCTCCACCTCTCCCTCCCCCATGCTGGTGAACATTGCCAGAGGTACCTGCAGGGCTGTCAGGGACCTCTGGCCGCAAACCACAGGTTCAAGTGGAAGAGGTATGGAGTTCCACCCCTTCCAAACTGCTACAAAAATACCCCAAACTGATCCAGAGGGGCCATTTTTAGTATAAACAGACTTAAAAATGGGGCAGAGACTGCCTCCTTGATTTTGAATCAAAGAAATACAGAAGCAGCCAGAGCTGCTGACTGATTCTGGATCCTACTGTAAACTTCTGTCCCTGGGCCATTTGTTCCTGTCTACTCTCATAGGAGTGACAAGGCATACTCCTCACTGCTGACTTGGAACAAAACCTCATGGAAAAAACAAAGCTAAACACTTCTGACTGAGCAACTAAGACCTAAGAGACACTTCTGGCACTTGATAGCCAAGATTACTTTACATCTGTAAGTATCTACAACACCCAAATTCCCCTACACTCAGGCACCACACAAGTGTACATACTAGTTGCTGCCCAGGTTGTAAAATTGGCCTGTGTAGCTATAAAACGGGAACCCAGCATTTCAAACGAGCCTAGAGGCTCTACTGGGCTTGGCTTCTTTGATTGCAGCCCAGCTGGAGAACATTTAGACTTGTCCTTGAACTTGTAACATGTTTTTCTCTGCCCTTCAGGGGTGCTGACGGGTATTTCACTGAGGCAGAATAGGTAGTGTTTCTCCCTTTAAAAGCAAAGTGTGTGATGAGTTTTCCCCATGCCCTTATCCCACAAGAGCTCCAGCAACAGCTCCAGCAATGGCTCTAATGAAAAACAGAACTGGAGCTTCCTTTGGCCTTCACAGGGCCTGTCACCAGTAAACAGCACCTGGGAGAGCATGTTGCAGGAGCAGAGTTCTCTCAAATCCTGGAGCTCCCCAGCAAAACAGATGTACAGGGAGAAGTCATGAAATACTTCCATGCAAAGAGCTAGAGCTGGAGACGTACCACAGTGAACAACCTCTAGACAGATGGGTTAGAAGAAATTAAAAGGGGATCCAACTCAAAAAATTTCCTCTCCCCTTTATGACATTATTTGCCAAACGGTCAGTCCCCTGGTCTTCAGAAAAGGTCCCAAGAAGGCTGCACACCTGGGGAACAGAGCCGGCTTTCCTTGGAATACCCAAGATCAAGCAACCTGATAAGCACAGACAGCGCTTAGTCCTAAGAAGCTAGGACACAGGACAAAAACGAACTGGGACAAACAGAAAAGGCATTTCAATGGTTGCAGTCAACACCCAGACCAGCCTTATGGACATTTTGCTGGCAGATCTGCATGCCCAAGCAGTGCTTTACACACACACGCGCACCCCCAATTCGGCATATACATACCCACACACAAGCTACACATCTATATATAAACACAAACCACTGAAGGAGGCAGGAGCCAGGCACCTGCTGTCAGTTCCCTGTGTCTCTCTCAGGCAGTTCGAGCAACACACGTGATGTACTTGCATCTTGCACACTGGGTACATGTACCCACTTTGGGACAACACACTTGGTTGCTCTGAGCTCCTGTTCCCTCGCAATTTGTTTTCTGTAGCACTGACAAAGTGCTGCTGGTGTTCTTAATACAGGCAAGGCACCACTCCTACCCCCAAAGAGCTTGCCCAACACCAGTAATTAGAGATATTGCATAACGTCGCTAATTTCTACCTGAATTAATTTACTTTCAATAATTCTCACATATTATCAACTAGCCACAATCTCTTAATAACCTTTACATTAAAAAAAAAAGTGTTATACAAAGTATCAGTGCATACTTCATGTACAAACACATGGGTATCATCCCCAACCAGGAAATTCAGCTACAACTGGCGGGCTGAGCCGATACCAAAACCCGCCCTCACCGCTGTGCACAGAGATGGCAGCAAGGGACCTTGTTTGTGATGGGGAATGAATCACCTCAGCCTAGAGTTGCATGGCATTTGTGACCAAGTCACATCCTCAGGTCCTTACTCCTGACCACCACCTGCTTGGGAGCAGTATGGCCCACATTAGAGCTGGTCCAGAGGGGCAGAAGGACTCCACACCTGCCTCTGAACTGAAAAGTTATTCTGTTAAACAATCTTACCTCAACTTCCCCTTGAGGCGGAATCACTTTTAGGGGAGCTCTGCAAGGTCTGGAGGGCTTGGGGGCAGGGACGTAATGTGGGGAGATGGCAAGAACTGTCAAAGTGGGCCCCCACCATCACTCTCTTTTTAAATTGATTTTTCAGAGCTGAAGTATTTGCCACGTAGAAGAAAAGCAGTCCTCTTCCAGCCTGCCTCAAGGAACCCTCTGCATCCCATGTAACACTCCTGCCTGCCACATTATTTCACTGCCTGCCTTTGCCTCTGTTCACTGCTGCCCAGTGGCTGATGCTTTCACTCACTTCCTTCGCTTCCCAGATCCTCAGAGACTTTCTGTGGAGTTGGACATCGACCTCAGTGGAAAACGCTACTGCCAGTAATTCCAACAAATGTCCCATCTACCAAACAGACCAAACGTGGAGCTCCAGCCTCCTTTACCACGTCGTAGCCCCGCAGGCTGTCGGGGACTGGGCAGCGCATACCGTAAAGGCAGGGTCTGGGCTGCCACGGCTGCAGGCTGAGCAATACGGGCCCCGGCTCCACACGTGCAGGTGTTCACAGGTTGAAGCTGTGCCCAAGCACAGACCATGCACACCAGTTCCAGACATACGCCACGACCCCCTGAGAGCTCTGACACCAGTGCACCCGCTCTGTGACAGGATTACTGCAAGGGAAACTTTCAGAAAGCCAAACTCTGTGTAAGACATCTTGAGGTAAGTCCCCTCTCAATATGCAGGGACCATGTGCAGAAAAGAGAGGACTAATCAGTAAGGTCAGAAGTGTTTTATGTAGGGCATCCTCTACCAATACAACAGAGACCAGTCCTTACTTAGGCCAATACTGTTTGACAGTAGCCATTGATCACTGCAGTACGTCTGCTTGATAAATGACATCTATCTTCAGCCGCTGGCGTGTCCTCCAGACAAACGCTCGCTCTCGAGAGGCTGTGACAGTCAAACCAAGAAAGCCAGAAAGTCTGGAAGAAACCCTCTCGTGCCATCACCCAGCTGCCAAATCGTGTGGAAGAAGACGGCTGTTACGCGGGGTTGTTCCATTAAATATTATTGCATGTTGTGTATATTTCAAGTTCAAGACTGAGCCTGGAGTTGGGGCCATCTAAAAGAAACAAACATTCTCAGGGCAGCTGCCTTGTGTTTATATCCCTGTTTCCATACAAGGGCATCAAAAGCATTACTTGCAGGGAGGGAAACCAAGGCACCGAGAGGCGGTGCAACTCGCACAGGGCCACACAGCCGGTCAAGAGCCCAGACAAGAATTCCTAGACTGCATTCCCCCAGGATATAAATGTCCACACACACGCAGAGAGCAACTCACTTAAAAGGTCTGTCTCTCCCAGCCCCTAATGTGGAACAAGCAAAGCAAAAGAGAATCGTGACCACTCTGCAGTGTCAGATAAAGCCAAAAGTTGCACAGTGCACGGTCATGAGGGTGAAAGAAGAGGAAGCAGCTGGGAAGTTTTGGCAACAGAAACTTGTTTTTGCAAAACAAATGAAACCCAAGGAAAGCCACAGACTTGCAGTGCTGTGTGGGAGCAGGTGGTCCTGGATCTCACAGGCCTCTTCTCCCCTGCTGTGAGGGAGCTCATGCTGCAGTGTTTGTGGAAGTCTTGCCTTTTGACCGTGATTTTGGTACAGTAGTTACTGTGAGTTCCCCAAGTTTTCCTGGACACAGATGCTCAAGGGCGAGGGTTGAATTCCTTTTTTCCGAGCATCTGCTGCCATCCGGTGGCAAATGCTGCAACGGCACCCATGGCCTCCCAGGGCACCCCTGGCAGAGGAACAGACCGGGGTGACAACCAGCAGCCTGGCCCGTGTCACCGGGGAGCCCCATCAGTGTCCAGAGCAGGCAGCTCCCGGAAAGAGGGAGGGAGGGAAGGAGGGAGCCATCTCACCCATATCTGGACAGGGAAAGACCTGGGTGAATCACAGATAGAAATCAACTGCTGCAGGAAACTATCAAAATCACATTAAGGGCTGAAGCTGGTACAATGGTTTAGCGCAAGCCTACTCCCCTCACATCCCTTGGTCTTCCTTCAGATGTTGGCTCCTCTCATGCCACTGTCCTTTCCACTCCCCCCACCCTAAGGTGGAAGAGGGAGTTTCCTTGCCCCAGGGCCAGCACCCCAGTAGCCAGGCGGCACTGTAAAGGCGGCTTTGCCAAGTGCCCGCAGTCCAGCTGGGCACAGGACACAAGCCAGGGACATCAGCCAACCGTCTGTGTCTTCTTATTTGCAATCTTGTAAATAAAAGTCAGTCAGAAAAGAGCCCTGTGGGCCCAGCCAGAAACAGCCTAGTCCCCATCGCCTCCGAGTGTCTGCTCTACATGACTCAGAACTCAAGTCTGGCACATGCAAAAATACACAGGGCACCGCAGTCTGGAGGAGCACTGCATGGCAGCACGTTAGACTGGTGATAAAAAAAGCAGCAGCCACATACCTAGACACTCTGAGGGGACAGAGCTGAGATGCCTGAAAGTTAGTACTTCTCAGCCAATACGAAAGAGCCAGCCATCTTCTTGAGAGACTTTATCCATTGCAAAGGCTCAGATATAACGAGTAGTAACGTCAGAAACACAAGCCCAGATCTTCACTTTCCAAATGTTGCTCAGCTCATCATCTGTTGTGTCCCAGTATCGCAAACACATGACGGTGCAATGTGGCACACACTCTGCAAAACAAGCTGTTGTTCTTACAGAGATTACACATTTAGATAGAATATTGTAAGCACTGCTCTCAATTACTCCAAATAAATCCAGCCAATCTCAACAGCATTTCTCCTACTTTATGGCAGTGTAACCAGCAGCTCACAATGAACCACTTCAGAATAGATGCTCATGCTTCAACCTGTAATTGGTCAGGAACACTGGAGATGGAAGCATTATTTCACTGCCTCCTCCAAAGCACCAGCTCCAGAGCATTAGGGGCCAGATCCACAGCATGTAATTAAACGACCTTGTTAGCAGAATAGAAGGTGTAAGTGACCCCAGCAACCTAGGTTCAAATCACATCTGAAATCACGTCACTGCAATTATTAATTCTGTAGCCACTAGGATTCAAGGGCGTCAAAATGCTTTACTAAGTTCTCTTTCATCTCTATTGCATAAATACAAGTAGTAGAAATCCATCTGTTCAAAGCTCTTTTGAAAGAACAAACCCAGAATTTAGAGTAAGTCCGCGTCCTTACCTCTGTTGTATACAGAGGGAAACCAAGGCACCAGGACTGGGATCTGCGGCAGAGCCAAACAGCACCTGACAGGCTGGCAAAACCATCAGCCCAGGCCCTGTGGGACAGATGTATCTTTCAATGGGCCATTAAGCAATTTGTCAAGAATGCCAAAATACCGTTTGAGAGACACAAAAGCCTGGAGTTGCAGGGAAAATTACAGCAGCTGAGATCCAGCAAAGTAAGTGAAATTGCCATCAACACCCACCTATGCCTATCAGCCCCTCGTTGGCAGGAAGAGTGCAGTGAGGTTACCTCAAACAGAAGTCCAAGCCAAAAGAAAATGCAATACCACCCATACAAGGTGCCACTCATAGGTAGTGCTGGCTGGAGACATAGAATTGACACTGTGATGTGAAATATGCAAAATATAAACAAAGACCTACGTTTTGCACTTTGGTGTGGCACCTTTTTACCTGCTTTCCCTTTTAACCAGGCAGGAGGAGGTACAGTAAGAGAACTTCAAGCTGACTTTGCCCAAAATGGTCATCTACAAGCAGATGTTACTTCACTAAAGTGACTCAGAAAATCTTTCCCTCTTTGGCAGGGACTCTGTATTGAATTCCTTTACTCAACCCAAGTCAGAAGAGACAGTCCCAGTGCACAGGGAGAAGCACCAGTGGAGTTCTGTCCCACTTCCACCCAGCGTTTGTCTTGTGTCCCAGTGTCAGAGCACCTTAGCTCTTTCTACCCTTTACACTCAAGAGCCCAAGTTGTATTCCCTCCCTCAGTCAAAACAAGCCTTCCACAATTTCTTTTCCCTCTCCTTTATGCTCCCTATTTCTCACTCCATCTCCTTAAAAAACAAATGTAGTCCTATCACCCCCGAAAAATACATTTCAAATAAGCATGCAAAAGACCTTTTATTGACATGAATAAATTGATTGGGACCATTACTTTGTACCTGCTTCCCACAGAAAAAGACTCTTAAAGGAAGCCTGAGGCAGGGAAGCAACATTTACATTTAGATGAAGGCGTTTCTGTCCCAGCATCTCCCAACAGTTTCTGGCCTCAGGTATTATCTCCAGAAGAAATAAGTGAAGTCAAGGAGCTTTGCTTTAAATAACACAGAAGGAAAAGGGAAAAAAAAAAAATATTTCTACAGTCCCACTACAAGCATATTGTGGTCTGGAATCATATAATCAGTAGCAAAGTAATGTCAACAAGTGAAAAGAGAGTAGTATCAAAGCAGGGAAAAACAGCAAAGAGCCTATGTCTGGAAACTGATTTTTACAGCACAAACTCTGGTATTCACAAAGCGGGACATTTTAACGAACAGCTACAGAGGTTTCTGTCACCAGGCTCTAAACAGTTCCTTTGCACACTGACAAGGGCTAGATTCAATGCTGCAGTGGAACCCAGCGGTACCACCGCAAGTTTACACCATGTAGGCTTTACCTCCAGCCTTTACTCAGTTCATTACACTCTAAGTCTTCAAGACACCTGACAAATGAAATGCACGGTACATTGCTTCAGTACTGATAGAGTGGAAGCGCTTTGCAAAGGTACCCGTTTTAATGGCTTTTTTCCCCAGCGAGCACAGATCTGACAAGGATTTTCCCTGCCCTTGGCATCCACCACGTCCCCAACCACCACAGAAATGTCAGTGAACAGTAACTGACCTGCATTTTTTGCTGCTGTCATTGAAAGGCTCGTCTGCACTAGAAATTTGTCGTGTTCTAGCACTACACAACAGTTACAAGAGTAAAAGCAAAAGATGCAACTATAACTAGTAAAATTGTATTTTACTGTCTTATCTATTGTAAAGGAATAAATATCTTGCAACCAGTCAGCTGGGGAAGAAAAGTAAGCATTTCCACCCCCCTAATCAATACCACCTACAGTAAAACTGAGCACAGACCAGGCTTTAATGCAACAGCTTGATGGATGGACAGACAGATTACAAACCCTCTAGGTCCAGCACATTCCCGTTGAGCCAAAAAAGCAGATCAAAAGGGTGCAAGAAACCAAAAAAACCTCATTGATGGTTTCAAAGTAAAGAAAAGATGTGCGACATTCTGAGGATATAGTCGGGATTATTTAAGTATTGTCATCTGAATGAATTAGTACTTACAGCTCGGTGCCACCCGAGGGACTGAAGTCTCTGCTCAGAGTCCAAGTCTGAGGTCAGCCCAGAACAAGTTACAACCTACACAAATGCAGAGAAAGCTTCCCCATGTGCTGAGGCAGCTGCAGAAAAACTTCCCGGCTGCTCTCCTGACGGCCTGCCTTCACCTGGAGAGTGCCCGTACGTCCGCACAGAACGTGCACATGATGGAATGTTTAATTAAATGCTGTTTTATTACAAGCGGTGAAACACTTCACAGTGGCCCTATGTCAACCCTAGCATTTTGCAAACGATGTCAGTTCTGTATCACAAAACACTTGTACGCTTTTCAAACTGTGGCAGCAGTTGCAAACATGCATCCGCTCACTCTGCAAAATCAGCATCACGCTCATTTTTCTCTTCTGGAGAAGTAACATGGTGGCACCAGGAGCCAAGTGAAAACCATGCTGGCACAAGGTCACAGCGTATATAGGGATTTGCACATGTATTAAAGATAAACCCTTCAAAATTCTGAAATGCACAGCTCCAGGAACTGTTGAAACACTTGACACTCTCCAGCCTTCCTTCCGACATGCTCCTCAAGCTTGTCATCCTTCCTGACACATCGTCACAGAGGGGTGTTATTTCCCTATCTATATCCCTATCAGTGCATATCTTTAGTGCCTGTGTACCTATACAGTGCTAATAATTCCCAACTATGATCCTCATTTACCTTCATGTTTCCACCCCTCAAACAGTGGCTAGAGGAACACTTCCAACCCAAAATGACCTTGCTGGCAGACACACTGCGCATTGTGCAATTTTGTCCACTAGAAGATTTAGGGCTGAATGGACCCTTTCACAGGAGGGGGGGAAAAAAAAAAGCGCACCCAGACAATTCATGTATTTCAAAATGGACACTTTGATTGCTAAATAATTCCCTCTGTTAACCCTCTCCCCCTACTTCCAATAAATCGCCACAGACGCTCCCTCAGAGACAAACAAAACCCTCGGTATTATGAAGTGCTGAAGCTCACTGGAGCGTCTTAGGGAACCTGGGTACTGAGTTCCTTTACTCCTTTGCTACTGAGCATCCTCTTGTGCTTCTTAAAATACTGCTATTGATACCCATTTTATTTGCTACTATATAAAAAGCATTAAGCTGTGAAGGAACAGACTAGTGAAGCCAAAAGATGGATAAAACAGTGACAGATGACAATAAAACAATTCAACTTAGAGGGAGGAAAACCCCCCACGAGGCTGCGGCTGAGTATTTGGAAGCATACATTTAACCACGTTACCAGGCCAAGAATACTAGATTCCTTGTAATTGCCTAGACTTTGGAATTAGGGTTCATTCAAACAAGCTGCAATGCCAGAGAAATTTCCATCTTCCAGATTTGACTAATAGTCTGTTCCAGCAAAACCTAGACCCCAGGCAAAGTGAAATACAACTCCATTGACATCACACACAGCTATTTTCCAAGGCCAGCACACCAATTTATTCCATAACTTCTCTCCCATACACATGTTCCCTCGTGCAGGAAACTCAGCCTTGCAGCTATAGCGACAGACAGGAGTGTTCATAAGCTAGGCAACAGCTCTGCAGAGCATGCTTCTTTCCGGTGACATTGCCACAAGTAAGGACGTTTGACAAATATTTGAAGAGCTAACAGATAATGAAACAGAATTGCAACAGGATTCAGAAACTGAAAAGACCCCACAAAGTCACCCAGAGTAAAAGAATGGGTAACAAGACCAATTGCTTGAATCTCTTCCGGGTCTTTGACAACTGTACTACTGAGTTACCCTAAGGTGTAAGGGAAAGGACATTACTTTATTAATATTAATAATCAGCAAAATTATTCAGGCATACATTGAAGCTGGGCTTAATTTAATGCCTCAAAATGTACATACTCTAACTTCCAAAACCTGAGAAATGTGCAAGCAACGGAATTATCAAATCCTGTCCCGGATGCGACTTCTACCTACCGTGTCCTCCACCCACCAAGTGCTATTTTGAATAGTGCCTTTGCCCCCTTCTGCAGGGCCACACAAGATTAGCCTAACCCTTCCCACCACTCATGCAACCAGAAAGCGGATTTGAACAATATTTATTGCGAAGACTAATTTCTCTCATTTGTGAGACCCAAGGAAGACGTGCTTATGTAGTGTCAGAAACCCGTGCTGCATCAACACCCACCGGTCTGTCAGGTGCCACAGGTGACCATTCTTAGAACACAGTTTTGCAACATGTCTGAGTTAAGCAGATAAATGGTTTTTTTGCCAGATTCCTTCACTTATCCTTTTCTTTACAGAGCAAGTGGGAAGGAGGGTGTGATGAGGTACAGGGCAGAGAACTACATTCTTTATATATACAGAAGTAGCTGATTTTGTAGGGGCCAAGTTACCTCTTCCAGAGAGATGAGTTTTTGTAACGAACAAGAAGTAGCCCGGCTAAATCATCCACTTGGGATTGGTAGTTTGTATTATGGTGTTTTTATCTTTTTGTTTTTGCAAAGTCAACACCATGAGAAAAATAATCACCTTACATTAAAGAAGGAAACAAGCAGAACAGTAGTTTGCAGAGGATGACTTGTACACGCAGGGCACCCTGAAGGCTTTTCCCTCCAAAATCAGACATCGAGTCTTTTTGATATACTTTGGGTAATAAACTACTGGAGAAAAAGACCCAATACAAGCACCAGCAAGATTTTCTCAAGCTTACCTGTCACAGAGGCGGAAAAACAGCTGGGACTGCCAATGAAGGAGCAGCTGACTGGAAATATGGAAGAGAACCAGCAACACGGACGGGACTGAGCACACACAACGAGCCCCGGCCTCTCGGCCGCCTCAGGGACCAGAGGATACTCGCCGGGAGGCGCAGAGAGGGACCCAGCTCCTTTGCAGACCAAGGGACACTCCCAGGAGGGGCAGAGGGGAGCCTGGCTCCGTTTGGGATCATCAGGGAATGCTGCCCGGGGACAGTCCGCCCCAAGGGCTGGGCGTCCCTCCGCAGGCGAACAGGCATGGCGGCGCTGAGAGGAGGCTGTGCCCCAAGACTCCCTCCCACCGCCTTTCCGTCACCCTCTTCCCTCCCCTCACAGCAGGGAAAGTGCTCTTACCTGCCCAGCCGGAGGGGCTCCCCCACAGCACCTTCTGGAACCTTCTAGAACCTTCCGGAACCTTCCCGCCAGCTGCTCCCCGGGAAGCTCCGCCTCAGCTCCACCCAGGGCCCCGCCCCGCCCGCTCCCAGCGCCTCAGGCAACAAACCCCACCTGCAGCGGCTGCCAAGGTCCGAAATTTCACCAGCAAGACACCAGCTACCTTTTTTCCACGTTGAAAAAACAGAAAAATCGAATTCCTCAAAGAAACACCAGGCTCCACCGTGTCTCCTTGCGGCTGAACGGACGTAAGTTGCACAACGCTACCCAAGGCCTAGCAAGGATTGAAACCCTCCCGCCTGTATTACTTTTTACAGCTGACGTGACATTAGAACAAATTCTAGTAAATGTGCACGTAATAAAGCCACGCAATTCCAAGCTTTCCAGCTTTTACCCTTGCAATGGCAAGGCACCATTACCACCACACCACTATACTGCTGAACTATATCGTTCAGTTGATGGAGTAATAAAAATCCTCTTCGGCCTTGTCCCTGTAGGGTTCGTCATTTTAAGTCTGGGAACTTAGAACCTGTAGCAAGAAAGGGAGAGCAGCTTAAGCCCACTCAAGTTCTACGTTTAAGTGTGAGGAATTAAAAAAAAACACCAAAGAAATGTCAAAATAAATACCACAGCACATGTTCAGTTCAAGCCAGCCTCAGAAAAAGCACTTTCAGAAGCTATTTCCAGTAGACGAGAACTGACCTTCCCCTTATAAAATGCCACCGGGTATAAATAGAGCAGCCTCTTCAAATACGCAGCTCCAAACTCCCGTGCAATTTGCCACGAATGCTTCTCCGTCTGCTTCAAGCACACTCAAAACACCAGGGCACTCTTCTCGCTACGCTCAGAGCACTAATTAGCTTGAACCGGAGTCAAAATACCTCACTACTACTGAAAAATCACAGATCAAAACCAAAGCAGAACAAGACCAAGAATGCAGTCTTCCCGTCTCCCCTTTGACCAAACATTTATTCTGTAAAGGTACTCACCCGCCTCTCTGTGGCATCACCGCATTTCCCTAAGTTTTGGAGACGCTGATTATCATGAACTGCAAATATGGAACACTCAAACAGCTACATTGTACACTCAAACAAATACATTATAATCCCTGATAGATGGAAGACAGGGAGCCATTACAAACATACACAAACATGTAACGATGCAATTTGAAAGCAAATTTTAGCTTTTCAGCAGGCAACGAACAGACAAATTGCTATTGTGCATCTTCCCCTCTGCAATTAGCATCCCTTTGGAATGCATCTCTTGCCAGCTCTGTATTAGTTGTGTGCAAGACGATTTCACTGGCACAAAGTAACATCTCAGAAAAGAAGGTGCATGAAAAACTCCACTACTGGGGTATATATAGCGTACTATATCTAATTTCAAGTTTACACTTCATGAGTAATCAGGCCTCATTCTCCTTCGCGTGTCTTCTGAACACTTTGGTTCACGAACAAATTTAAAAGATGATGACGGCATGCAGTCTTTCCTACTCTGTTGAAACTAGGGGAATTGTCCTGTCTGGTTGAGAAATTCTTGTCTTTCTACTCTTCTTTGGTCGACACTGTGACAGCTTATGCACACACTTCATTTTAACTACTTTTTTGTGGCTCAGGCAGATCAGTGGCTACAATATATTATTGTTGTATGCTGAAAGCCCCTGAAATCGCAACAGCCAGAACATCCTTACACATTCACTCTTACCAATTTGACTGCTTAACTTACTGAAAAACATGCCAAAGTTATGCAATATGGCCCTAGAGCATAAATGTGCTTCACGGAGGCAGAAGATACTCTGGAACTGGATATGATGTTGGCGTTTTGTGTACTGTATATTAAAAAAGAAATTACCTCAAAGTAGAAAAAATAAAGCCAAGAAAGACAAGACAGCTTTGAAACAGACAAGATGGCCATGCCGGCATCCCATATTATCCCAGATGAAAATAATTATTTTCCCACTAACAAGAATCAACAGACACATTTCACTTGCAGGCAAAACCTGGCTGCTGTAGTGTAGCTTGGTTTTATTTATGTCCACAAATATTTCAAAAAAATTACAAAATACTCAAATGGAGAGAACACAGAAGTCACGATTTCTGGGTTTCTACTCTGTTTACACTGTGTTATCCCATGGCAAACTACTCATATATACATTAAGCTTCAAGATATATATAAATGTAGCAGTCAGAATGTACACTCTGCTTTAACGGTGCAGTGAAACAAGCTCAACCATGACGACATAGAACAAGAGAGACGTTTCAAAAACACTAAAAGCAAAATTTAAAAATAAACTTTCAAAAGAGCGGAAAAGTAAGAGAGATTTCTAAAAGAAAATTAAAAGGTCTGGGTTGTTTTAACAGGGCATCGAACACTAAGATGGCTTCAAAAACCACTGCATGTAAAGTTGTAGTTAATCATTGGTCTAAAATGAAAGAATTTCAGTGCTTATTTGCTGAATGATGTGAGGGGGGAAAAAAAAGAAGAGATCAATGAATAGCGTTTGAACAGAATGCAAACCTCAGCTAAAAAAAAAAATACAGATAGAGAGAGGATCATCGGAGGCAATTAGCTTTTTTTTTTCCTTAAGAACTATAGCTAAAAATAACAGCAAAAGAGAAGGATCAGAAGGAAGTGGCTGAAGTCCCCAAACTCCACATGGTAAAAACAAGGAGGGGAGGTTTAACTGAGATGTGCCTAATTAGACCTTTAAAGTAAACCGAGGCACGCACTCTCTGCTGAGCAGACCGATCTTACTAGCTACTCCACTGTTAGCAAAAGTAAAAAAACGTTATTCAGAAGAAAACCATTTCACCTCATCACTGGAGACACTGACTGAAGACGACTTTATCATCCTCGATTCTAGCTTGACCTTATGGTTTCCAAGCTCAAAAACACGAGCTGTTCCTCCTAATACCTTCACACAGAGTTCAAATATAGCAGATGGAACTGATTAAACGCTATCGCAGCTCTTTAGCACTGAGAAATCTGGAATGCAGGACAGAAAAAAAAAGAAGATAACACCATCTGAAATAATCCTCCTCTCTCTCCTGTACACTTTTGCCTTAAGAGGACCTAGAATACCCCGATGCTTATTTTTAATTGGTAAATTGATGTTACTAAGCGTCCAACAGAAATCTTTGGGCACTAGCACTGGTTTGAGATCCACGGGGTGGATAAAGCACTGGCCATGCCATGTCTTCCATCAGAACATATGATTAACTACAAGTTTATCAGACGTGGCTCAGTACAGTCCTATGACACAACCATCACACTGAACAGTCTACAACAGCAGAGAGAGCGCACTGGTGAGTTAAGAGAGAAAATGGGGGGGGGGGGGGGGGTGTTGACGNGGGGGGAAGTTATGCACCAGCAGAAAAAACAGCCAGCAGATTCAGATGTCCATTGGTTGCACCACCCTCTGCTCTGGCAAAGAAAACCCATGGCAAAACAGTGGGATAAAAAAAAAATATTCTGCCTAGACAACAAGCGGAGCTGTCTCCAAAATAATGCTCGCTGGCCTTCTGTGTATTCCTCTCCTTTTACCATCCACGGGGGAACTAGCCAACAGGAGTCATTCTGCATGGACCTGTTGTGTTGGGAGTCAGTAAATGTTACTGTCCATAAAGCCGGGTAATCCCAAAGGAGTAAGTTCCTGAGATACAGAACACTGGGGCAATTAAAAAGTTTTTGCTTACAAAGCCAAAACTAAAACAGTCAAAAGAGAAATACAGACTAGTCTTTGCAAAACAACTTTAAGAACACTGACCTGCCTATCCATTTTTAAGAACATATCAAACGTTAAGAGGCCAGAAAGAGCATGTCCTCCAAAAATATGCACATGCATACAAAATTCAGGCTGTACTAGTTTGAGCCACGGAAAATTTTTAAAAAGAGATTTTAGGACACATTATTTCTTTGAACCTTCGCCTAAAGTCTAAAACCGATGTAGTTAGATTAAGTTTCAAAAGGTAATAGGAAAGAAGTGTACTATGGCCACACTGAAAATTAACCCTTAAAGTAGGCATCAAAAGGGTAAGCTAGTTCCAAGGGACACCTGTACTGCTGAGAAACCCAACTCAACAGAAATCATCTGCAGAACAGAGAGATGTAACACTAACAAAAAAACCCAAACCCAACAAACCAAAAAACCAAGAACAGAAACAGTCATTTGCAACATTATCCCTGCAACTCCCTTTAATGCTTATTGTTGATATCAAACCAAATTTCAAGCTTTTACCCATTTGAGATTATTGATACCCATCGTTCCCTTTAACTAAAGGGATAATTATATATATATATTTTATTAAAAAATCAACTCTGTATTCTGTCAATACCAGGTAGGAATTCACAATTTGTGATGTTACTGAAAATCAAGATAAACGTTTCTGGAGTTTTGTTTTGTTTCTCCCCTCTACCCAAAAAAGTTATTTACAGACTTAAAAAGCCATGCTGCAGAACTGAGCTCTCTTTAAAATTATGAAGATTTCCTACAATGTATTAAAATAAAAGTAGATTTTTATTATTATAGCACTTGGATTCAGAGCTTGTTATGTCACCTACTTGCAATCCTTGTTTTTTTTAAAATAGCTATAGATGCATTGAGTGTCCCTTCACGCACAGTGACTTGTGTTGTGAACCTGATTCTAGCACCTACTCGAAACAAACTAGTAAGAAGAAAAAAAAAAAAAAACAAGATTGCAGGAAGTTCTCTGAATATTCCACACAGTCCTGTATTTTCAATAGGCTTCTGAATACGTTGTCATGCAGGGAGACCCACACCAGTCTTGAGAAATCTTCTCTACAAATGAACACTATGCTGATAAGTCTCTACTTGTTGGGTGGTTGTTTCTGTTTTAAATATATAAAGAAATCTTTATAAGATATTCTTTTCCTTTTGTAGCTCTTATTGTATGTAAAAATGTTCCACTCCTTCCCAAGGACTGGGGTTTCCATAGCCAGCATTACAAATAAATAATTTATTACAACTGTTTGTCGCCTTCTTTCTTCAGTCGACTGAAAAAGAAAGAAAACTCATTTTAACACAGCGAAGGAGGTGTCACGACACTTCAGAGAGCGCTTGCCTTCCTGCTAACCTCACCCGGGTGCCCTGAAGGGAACAGAGGTTGCAAAAGGACTCGTGAGCTTTCAGCGCCATTGGAACAGCAGCGATAACACTGTCTGCTGCGGGAGGAAGTGATGACCTTTTGCTACCGAACCGCTCCTTACGTGCGAGCGAGATCACAAGGCGCCAGCTCATCAAGCTTTAGCTTTATCTGCAGTTGCAGATATGACAGTCGGCTTCAGGCGGGCTGGCTGCCCCCGTGGCAGGAGGCCAGCAGGCAATTTTGGATAGCAGAAGCAAGGACTGAAACATCAGAGCAAAGCAGCGCGAGGCAGGTGTTTAATATGCTGCTTCCTGTCTATCCCTGCTACCCACAGGCGTGCGGAATGACCCTCGCTAGGTGCTGGTGGCTTTTTCTTCTTAGCTGATCTACTGTTAGCGGTCGTTGCCAAACAGGGCATAAGGTGGTGTCACATAAAGTAGGCCAAGAAGAGAACTGCTCTATCAACACCATACAGCATTCTCAGGAGAAAACACTCACATGATTCATCTAGGGATTCTCAGCTGGTAACGCAGGATCCGTATTATTCATACACCTCAACTTCCTATTGCCTTTAGTCATTTCTTCAGCTTTATTGAATTCCTCCCCTCTTCTCATTCAGAAAACTTTTACTCACCCCCCTCCGCTGTTCTCAAGGAAGACGAGAGAGGTGGAAGGAGTAATCGTAAAAAGAATTACACTAAGAACCCCCACTGGAGGTAATTCTGCAATATAAGACTCAACTAGTCTACATCCTGTGCCAGTGATTTGGACCCAGCTTCCAATCTGCCCTGTCACCTATGCCCAAATTAGGTCTTAGTACAGCTTCACCATCTTCCATTACGGCAACAGGACAGTAACTCAGCACACCGTAAGAAAGGCGGTAATTCAGAAGAAAAAAGATGTAACGTGGAAACAGATGAAGGAAGCTGTAGCACCCCCGAGTCTCCCAAAGCCTCCACTGCCCCCCTCACCTGTAATAATCTTCCTGACTTGGTAGATGACCGCCGTGCATGTGAGGGTGCCCATGCAACCACTGCTGCTCCATTGCCAGTCTCTGCAGCTCTGCTGACTGGGCGTGCATGGCCTGCAGCTGGTGGGCTGCCGACATAGGAGGTGGAATGGCACCAGGCAGATCTCGTGGATAAGGAGTACCTAAGAGACAGTCGCCCATTTTAGACACTGGTTTTGCAGAGAGTTGTCCCATGAAGTTTGTTTTGCTTTGTTTTTAAACAAACCAACCAACCTAAGTTACAGCTCAACTCCACCAACTCCCCCCCCCCCCCCCCCCAACAAATGCTAAAACCCAGAAGGTGACAGTTCAGGTCAAGAGACAACCTTCGTAGAGGCCCATAAAATGCTCTCACCAAAGACTGGATGTCGGAGCATTTCATGCTCATGAGGTGGCTGCCCTAGCAATGGGTTGGGGATGGTCCCAGGTGGGTAGGGAAAACGTGCCAAATGGGGTCCAGCTGCTAAAGGATCCACCAGCGGATGAACAGGTCCTGCCGAACCTTTAAAAGAAGGCAAGAAGTCAAGCAATCAAGTGTTTTGGGAAGCACTGCTCGCTGTTGGGAGATCAAAAGCCCTGTGAGACTTGAGCTGATCAGCACTTGGCCTAACTGGCACGTAATTACCAGGAGCTTAGCTCCATTCAATTTGAAACCCGCTTTTCTATCTTCAAGTGACATCTGCTTACCAAACAGTCTTAATTGTTAAAGCAACAACCACAGCTTTCAATTTCTACAAGAAAAAGATATCCACCAAGCCACAGGGAAAAAGACGGTCAACATTTAGAAAAGTTTTCCCCAAAACTCTCTCATACTTCCCCTTTACACACATAGAATTGGAAGATCACTAGTGATATTTAGTACAGAAGCACATCAGCATCCTTCTGACTTTACCAATACTACTTGATAGGTCAAAAACTGACACTCAAAAGCCCCAAACTGTATTTTAACCCGGCATCCAAGATTAAAGCCAAATTACTTTTCAAATACAGGTAAAAGAGACTTGCTTGACAGTGAATTGACTTGGCTTTGTCTGCACCACTCTCTTGCTCGACAAAGTGAGGATGTACTAGCCATGTTTTTCTCTGGAACAACCAACCAGGGAGACTTACACACAGAGAGGTGGTGACTTACCTGACAAGAGAATCCCTGAATAGACACCACCTACGACAAATTTCTGCTGCTATCCATGGGGAGAGCAAACCCGCCTCAAACCGAACCCCTCTGGAATCTGTGCGGTCAGTCTCAAGCAACGTCCACACTGACAGCTTTAAGGATGCTGATATTCAGCACTACCTGTAACCCCTCGCCCCTTAATCTCACACGACCCTGCCGATTTCTCCTTGCTATGTAATTTGGCTTCTGCAGCAGCACTCAAATTCCTTCCAAATTCCAAAAAGCAGACATCCCAGCTACATTAATGCAGGCTGCTCCAAGGCGAAGTATGCTATATTTGCTTGCATAAACACTACATTTGCAGCCAGCTGCACCAGAAGCTGCACTTTTAAGTACTCGGACTTTTTTTTTTCCCCCCTCAGCAGCTACTGCACCTGGTGCCCTGCTTGTTATGTTCTCTCCAGTCTGCCACCAGAAAAATCAGAAAAATTCTGCTTAGTGCCTCATCTTCCAGACTCCAGATTGTAGCGGAGTAACCACACAGCTCGCTTTAGAAACGAGCAAGGCATCAATTCATTTCTGAGACTTATTAAATACTTCGGGGAAAAAAAAAATGCCATATATAAGAATATACTGTAGCTAAAAAGATGCCAACACATAAATTTAGATAGTTCTTACAAGAATTGTGACAGAGAACTTCAGCTCAACTAAAGCCAGACGGTCGGCATGTCAAATGGCTAAGGAGATGAAGTTTTTTCTCTTTATTTCCGCCCCCCCCGCCCCAGCTCCTATATGGAAACACCAGCTGCAGCTCCTCTCCAGCTAGAACTCCTAACACTGGTAATGCTAATGGCTGTTACATTACTAGTTCCATGACATCTCTCCTAGCGAATTCCCTTTGCCCACTGGAGTCTCCGCTTGTACAGCAGACATCACTGATTCCAGTACTTTAGGAAAAACAAAACAGCAAATCTTTTACAGCAGAGGTGTGCAGTCACAATGAGGCTCAGATGCTGTCCTGTTACCATCATTTACTTTAGCACCGTTATTGGTCCACCCTCCCAAAAAATAATTGTTTGCGTTTCAGTTATCACAAGTCTATACAGTATGGAAGTTGTACAAAAACAGGGATTTTGCTACTTGAATTCCAGAGTCGGCGTCCGCCTGTTCTGGATGGATTCTGCTGCTCCCAGCTCAGGAGAGAGGTTCCCTAGTTAACTGCCCAGCCCGTTTCCCGGGGCTCACCTTGATGTAAGGGATCCTGTTGGTGTAGGTGTAGATGTGAGTGTATGTGTGAGTGTTGGTGATGGTGAGGCGTGACGTTGAACATCTGGAGCCGTGCCAGCGGGTCGTTCGTCAGCGATGCCATCCGCTCGGCGTGTATTCTCTCTGCCGCCAGTCTGTCGGGGTAGCCCATTTCAGGCCGTAACTGGGGGCCTGCCAGTGCAAGTCTCTCTCTTTCGAGGGGGTTCAAACCGGGATGGAAGGAAGCAAATGGGTGAGGTCCTGCTGTTGGGGGAATAGTCAGTGCACCATGCCTGGCAAAATGCTCCATGGGGTTAGTAGCTGGGTGAAGTGCATCTAGCTCTGGGGGCTTCACCTCAAAGCCAGGTTTCATCCTCTCTCTCAATTCCCTTTCCCGGATTTCTCGCTCCCGGATTTCCCGCTCTCGCAGCTCTCGTTCCCGAATGGTCGGATCCACGTTGTAGAGGCCGGGCATATGGTAGGCCAGAAGTGGATCAGTGGGGTTCAGGGGGACGAAGAAAGGATGATTACGGTTTGTTGGCGACATGACGTGAGGACGAGCATATTCACTCAGTGTTCGTAAAGCAGGCGTATCTGGACCAATGTAAGGTGGGACAGCAGCAATGGTCGTCGGGGGAGGTTCAAATGAAGGTCTCATATGTGCCGGCCCGCTAAGCTGAGACTCTCCAAGACGGCCTTCGTGGGAGGAGCTGGATACCTTCTGCTGCACAGAATGGGGGAAGACAATTGTAGTTCAATTAGTCAGTTCATATCACAGCTATGGACAACAGCTGGCTGGTACGCGTCACTGCAGACTAGCGGTCTTGTTTGCAGGGTGTTCTTTCTCTCCTCCCCACACTGACTTGTACCCTAAAGCTTACTAAACCCAAGGAAACTCATCTCCATAATGCACAACACAACAAGTTTCATTCCCTTCACACCGGGGCTTTGCATCCCGCTCTCCCCTCCTGCACAAGGGCAGCACAGCACTTCTGGGGAGGGCAATAAGCAGACTTTATCCGTGCAGCTGCCCAAGGATCCCTATCCCCAAAATAAAGCAAAGTCCCCATTTGTGACACATCCCTTAATGGACAGACATTATATCCTGACTTTTGTAATCCTACAGAAACACATAGCTATGATTCACATCTCTAAAAGGCAGTATGGAACAGGAAGACTTTAGCACCTCTTTTTTCAGCACCAATAATGTATTAGCAACTACCAATTCTGTGGGCCCAGAAGTAATCATTCCTTTCTGACAGGCCACAGAAAAACATATTAGTTGTGTTGGGTCTTTATACCAAGGCTGGAGTCTGGGTCTCCCCATAAAAAAAAACATTATGTGCCTTTAATTAAGACTAGTTCAAATTTTAAAAGCCTTCAGATCCCCTTTTTCTAGCAGACGGCGCTCTTGTGCCTGCCCAGTAGTACAAGGTACACAAGGCATTGCCTGTGTCTGCACAGAGTGCTTTTTTGCTTCAAGTAAACAGAAATACTTGGCCTACTTATCCCCAGCTGAGCTGGCTTCCCACCCACCACAAACAGACCAGCAGCAGAAACTCTCCATTTCCTTTAAAGAGAAGAAAGTTACAGACAGGTCAGGAGGTGCTCATAGCTGGGTGGCTTTCACTTAGTACACAAGGATCCCATATTCCCAAATACCTGACGGCACGCGCCTTAAAGCGCTGCCAGGGATTTGCATTCTGCAGTCACCACCCAGGTCAGATCCTACCATGCCAACTCCCTTCAACAGCTCTTAGCTACAAGTAAACCTACCGCAGCTCTTTCGGCTTCTCTTTCACGTTCCCGTTCCCTCTCTCTTTCCTTCTCTTTCTCTTTTTCTCTTTCCCTCTCTTCTCTGGCTTTCTGTTCAGCTTCTCTCTTGGCCTTTTCAATGGCCTCTTCTCTCTTCTTGGCCAATTTCGATCCCGCCAGAGGCATGAAGTATAAGTCCGCTCTTGAGCATGAATTGTAGCCACGGTCCAGGTGCTTATAGAACCTGAAAGGAAAAAAAAAAACGAAACAGAAAGAGCTTAGTCCTGGCTAAGATGCAAGAGGCTGGGATTTAAGTGCTCTATGGCAAAAAAAAAAATAATAAATAATCACTCTACACTTACACAATAGCACCACCAGCTTCCCTAAAAGCCATGCGGAAATTAATTGTACCACATTACTCCACAGACAAGCAGAGTATAAAACCCCTCTCACAATTCCAAACTGGAATGCCCTGTCTGAATATTCTGGCTGAAACAGCACCTTTCCAGAATAGCAGAGCACAACCATGCTAGAGAGGCTGACAGGATGCACACGTGAAATACACTCGGCTCCCAGAGGAGCTCGTTTCTCAGCTTTGGGAGTGCCCAGCTACACCAAAAAACAGAGCACATTTAGGAAGCGTTGCCAACGACCTCCATACCTGGCTGACTGACTGGCGTGACTCGGTGTGTCCACCACGGTGGGTTCTGGTGACGGACTTCTGGGCGGAGGGGGAGGGCTTTCCGGTTCCTCAGCTTCATCTGGGACTTCTTCTTTGATTTGAATGGGTGGTAGCGTGCAGGTGGTCACCGCTGGCACGTTGCCACTAGAAGCTGCCGACGTGGAGATGGAAGTCTGAAGCGGGATGCCAGGCACGGTGGGTGGCGTGGACGTGGAGGGGCAGGAAGGAGGGGTGATGGAAGGTGGGCCTCCTGGGACAAAGGGATGCTGAGAAAAGGGGGGCTGGGAGGATACCTGATGGAGTCCAGATGGGGGGTGACTAGCAGGTGGAGGAAGGCTCTGACTCTGCGTCAGCACAGGAGGCTGGGCTTGCGAAGACTGCAGGGGTTGGCTTTGAGGCATCAGCTGCAAAGGCGGAGGGTGTGCGGATGGAGGATGGTGAGTCGAGAGGGAGCTCAGAGGTTTTAAAGCAGGTGGTGGAGGCAAGTTGGAGTTCATCGAGAAGGGAGAAGGGCCAGAGAGATGAGGAGGGTGCTTGTGGGACGGAGCGGTAGGCAGCTGAGGGATGGGGGTAGTAGGGGGAGGTTTGATATGTGGCATGGCCATGGGCGCGGGCGGCAGGGGCTGCTCCCGCGGAGGCTGAGCCTGCTGCAGCGAGGTGGCAGTCGGCAGGACAGGCTGCGTCACCTGGACCTGGAGAGCGGAGTGGGAGTGGGACGGTGCTTGCGTCTGAAGGGGAACCTGAGACTGAGATGACTGAGTGGGGAGGGAAAACGGCTGGGAAGGAACGGGATGAGGCAGGAGGGGCTGAGCCTGCAGGCTGTGAGGGGCAGGCTGAGCCTGACCGTGGAGCGGCGGCTGCGAGTGGGGCTGCGAAGAGGCAGGGGTCGGCTGGCTCTGCGACACGCTCAGGGGCTGCAGAGGTGGGTGAGGCGATGGCAGCCTCTGCGGGTGCAAGGCAGGGGCCTGCTGTATGTGAGAGTGCGGAGGCGGAGGCGCGGGGGCCTGGGGCTGGCTAGGGGGCTGGGACGCCGACGGCGAGACCTGCGGCGGAGCCACAGGAGCACTGGACGCTGCTGGCAGCGATGCCGGTAACTGGGCTGATATAGGAGGCGTGGGAGGAGGAGCCTGGCCAGAGCCACTCTGTGCCTGCAGCACTTGGGGCTGCGCCTGCAGCACTTGCTGTTGAGCAGATGAATCCGAGTCGCTCTCATTGTCTTGAGGGCTTGGGATGCTGGGTGAGGTGCTCCGGTTATCCTGGTCGATGTCCTTGGGATCGCTGCTCCCTTCGTCATTGACGCTGCGGCTGTCCGAGCTCTCCCCTTCGCCCTCGCCCTCTGAGGGAGAGTTTGGCCTGCTGATCTCCTGCAGGGAGAGGGGCGGGAATAACCACCATGCGTGAGGAAAGCGCACAAAGAACGTTATCAGTGTGCCACGGGACGCAACCTACGACACACGCTGCGCAAACACAAGCGCAAGCACCACCCTTTGAACCTCACAGGACCTGAAACAGCACCAGCAACACAGATGACCAAAGAGAGGGTGGAAGGAGAGCAGAGCCAGGCTCTTTTCAGCAGCGTCCAGTAGCAACGGGCACAAACTGAAATACAGGAGGTTCTGCCTCAATGTAATGAAACGCTTCTTCCACCGTGAGGGTGAGCAAGCAATGGAAGAGGTTGCCTAGAGAGGCTGTGGACTCTCCCATCTTTGCGAATACTCAAAAGACATCTGGACGTGGTTCTGGGCAGTCAGCTCTAGGTGGCCCTGCTCGAGCAGAGGGGGTGGACTGGATGGCCTCCAGGTCCCTCCCAACCTCAACCTTCTGTAGTCTGTGATATGGAAAGCTCCAAGCCAAAATTCCTAAATCCTGTGCACAGAGTGAACCTGGTCAGGTGTATGGAGCTGAAAAGACATCCTGAAAGTATTTAAATTGAGCTTTGATAGCACTGAATTAAGAAAACCCTAGTGGTGGTCTTCTAACTTGCCACAGAAGAGGAAAAAAATTTCAATTAAAAAAATGGGGACAGGGGAGTCGAAAATAATCCAAGTATACTCCTATTTGGTTGATAACTGGTATTAAAACAAGACAGACAGACTTCTGGACTTACCCTGCATAATTCCCTTGTTTTTCAGCAGAAGGAACACATTATAAAATATGGGTTGCTTTCCAACCACAGATTAAGTTTTAAGGATTAGAATTTGCCGTGGCTTAAATTGATTTCATGTTTTTGGTTTGTTACCACATTTGCACCCCCCCCCACTCTCAAACTACTTCCCTTAAGTGAAAATATTCCTCCGTGGGACTCACTTGAGTTTTGGATTTTTTGGCATTGGACCTGTCAGGTTCCTCCGTGTCAGAAGCTGCCTTTTCTCGCTGCCTCTTGGAGTTCTTGAGAGGAGAAGACACCTCTTCTTTTATCTTCTGCCACAAATGAAGCAGAACACAACAGTTACCAGCGATACAAATGGAAAAGTAAATTGAGCCTATGCCAGTTCTACCATATTTAATACAAGTCAACGAGAAGGGTCCCCTGTGGAGCTGGAGAACTGATCAGAGGCTGAGATAAATCAGTATTTAACAACAATCCAACACGCATCTGTCCCTCTGTCCAATTACAAGTTGCAGAGGAATCTGTTCTGGAGCTGCTGTTGCATTCCGCCATCTGCCAGGAGCAGCTCCCAGAAGACCTGCATCTACATAATGCTGCAGCCACTCCCTCTGGAGGTCAAATTTAAGACAGAACCCAAAAGACTTTTACTTCTGCAGACAAAAACCCAAGCGGCAGTTTGCACACAAACCCTGCACACATTTCCGACACGAGCTAGTAGGAAAAAGGAACGTCGAGTAAGACATTCCTCATCATGCAGCTGCGGTCTCAAGCTTTGAAAAAGAAGGATTATGTTAAAAAAAGCAGCCGTCTTCAGCGGTGCAGAATCAAATCCATCAGGAACTCATTCCAGATCAATTCGTCCAGTATGGTCTTTTAATGGAGACCAACACCAGTTGTTAACAGAGGATAGAGCAAGAATTTCTGCAGTAGACAGATATAGGATAAGCTTCTTTCTACTACATGAAAGTCTTGCTTTACTCCTGGTATTTTGAGAGGGATATTTTTATATCTCCTCAAATATAGGGCTAACAGTGAGTAGCTGTTACAAGATTACTACTTTCTTTCATAGCCTGGCACAGCTTTATATATCACATAATTACCTAACCTAACTTCAAATTTTGCTATGTTCTCAGTTTTATCATCTGAAAACCTGCTCCATACTCCAGTTTTGGCTTTTTAAAAAAAAAAAATAAAATTATTTTTAACTTGCTACTTTTTAATTTACACTGCTTAATGGTAAGCCTTGCCGCTTTATCTGGCTTTGTTTCTCCAGTACTCTCTTGGGAAAAAACTTACTCATTTAAACAGACTAAACTTGTCAGCTTGCTCTGAAAAATCAAGCAAACACACATACAGAAAAGCAGTAACAGAAGTAGTCTCAATTACTACGTATTCATATTCCTTTGTAAACAAAGATTAAGTACTGCTTAAAAAAAAATCCCCAAAACTGTCTACTTGCCTCAAATATAGCATTTCTGATCTGTATTACTTCCATGAACCTAATGCCTGCATTTGCATCCGAAACTGAAGGATTAATTTATCATGACAGCAGTAAGGTTATGTGGGGATACTTTAATGGTTTTTATCACTGCACATCCTCACGTACAGGAACAAAGCATCAGTCAGATGCACCATTAAATTTTTTGCTTATCCACACGAGTTGGAATTTCTAGGTCACCAAGAGATTCCCTGGCCTCCTGGAATCTGCATCTCATTTAGCTGCCTGCGGAGGCCTCAGGTGTCCAGTCCTGACACAAGAGAAGAATGGGAAAATTTTACCTTGGTAGATTTCTTCACAGAATCTGCTTTGCTGTCATTACTGGAGGTGCTGGCAGCGCTAGGAGAGTTGCGGCCACTGGAACGGATGTCTTCGTTAATAGGTGAGGCTCTACCATCGGGGCTGGCTGGCTGCTTTTTACGACCACTACGTAGTGCAGACATCTATTTGTTTAACACAAACAAAAGCGTATCACAGTCAGCATTTGTTCAACCTCTTTACTTTCTTCTGTCTTACAGGAGGGGCACGGATGGAGCACTCCTGCTAAGAGCTTGAGAAATGAGAAACCAAGAGCATTTTACGTTGTTACGTCTTTTCCTTGAAAGCTCATCTGGACTTCGTAAAAGGAGGCAAATCCGTAATTTGTCTGCTCAAAAACATTAAGTGCCGATTATTTTATTTAGTAGCATCTGCTAGAAATGACAACATTATAAAGATGTTCCAAAGCTGCTGCTGTTTGCATGCTAAATTTTCTTCATAAAACACATGCCGGCCCGTTTGCAAGCACGCACACACACACAGTGAGCGGGGTAGGAGAGGACCGACGCATTCCATTAAACACAC
Source organism: Chionis minor (assembly GCA_013398295.1). NCBI lineage: Eukaryota > Metazoa > Chordata > Aves > Charadriiformes > Chionidae > Chionis > Chionis minor. The sequence continues at coordinate 131,502 of VZSF01001520.1, forward strand.
AGTCCAGCTGTTGGCATTCAAGCAGTCAAGACCAGTTTCTAAAACCACAGTTTCCACGTGCTCCTGCTATGCAATGAGGAATCACAGTAAATTTCAATAATTAACGCTGTTTCCCCTCCCAGTTTTGGCGGTTTTTTTGATGACTGGCTACCATAAAAACAATGAAGCCAATCTTACCCGACAGCGTAGCCTCACAAGGTATTTAGAACCAATGGTCATAGCATGATGATCAGAAAGACAGCGAGGGGAGGGCAAGGAAAAGAAATATCTCTGCTGCTTTCGATCAGCCAAAACCCAAAGCAAACATTAAATTAACTAGAGCTGCTGTCAGAGTCCTCCCAAGGCACTTGTGCGCACTAGGGCTCCCGGCATTTCACCCCAAGTGAAAACGCTGTGACAGAGCACACGGACCATAGGAGCAAACTCCAGTTTTCTGCAGGAAAGAGATTTTAACTCCAGCAATATGAGCAGACCAGATGAAGAGCATTTAATTTTTCAAACCCTTCCTTTAAAACAAGCCCAAGGGCCTACCTCTGGCGGGATCCAGCTGGAAGAAGGGCGCGTACGAGTACAAAATCTGTATGATTTTCATCATTATATCATTGTACGAAGTGATACACTGGTCAAAACGTCCCCTTATGATGACAGCCATTAAAAACATGGCAATAACAAGTTTTACTAGAACTTGCAGAAGAGACATTTCAGCTCCTTTTCCAAAGAAAGCTTCAAACCTCACACTTGCGTACACAAATGCCACAGCAGGCACGTGCCACGGCAAACAAGCAAGATGGAAAAAGCATCATTTTCCAAGTTTGACTACCTTTTTCCAACCACCACCTCTTTACAGAAGAAGCTGCAATGCAAGAATATTAAACCTACCGAGCCTCGACTCCGCCTTGTCCTCATGCTATGCTTTCCACTAAGTCCATCATCTTCCTCTTTGACAGGCTTAAACATAAAGGGTGGCGGGTCTACGGGCTTCTCAATGGGTGGCAGCTCTCCGTATTTTTTGAAGTGAATGCGACAATCAGTGCACAATAAAATGTTTTCTCGGCCGCCGTGGTGCCAGTCCTTGGAGGCTTGGGGGAGGAAAAGCAACAGCTTAGAAATACGTGATGTACCAGATACTTGGCACAAACACATTGCAGTATTTAAAAAAAGCTCACAACAACGAGAAAAGAAGCTGCTTTTCTACAGGCAACAAAGTTCGGGAAATTTCTGGAAAACTTTGTCCTGTTTCAGGCTTAGTTTGTCTTCCAGCGCACATCTGCAATATTCAATTTACATACCATTTGTTTACTTATGCAAGTACAGCTTTGAAAACAAAGAAAGAAGCCTTATTTGCTCTACCTGGGAGCTAACAGGCAGCTATTATTCTCCAAAGCTGGGCTTTCTTAAAGTGAAGTGAGCCATGAACTTTTCATTTCCTTCCCTTCCCTATTTTAGGGTTCGCACTTCCACACTGTGCATATGCCCAAATATCAGACAACCTTCAGGAATACCTCCAGCAACGGGGCTGCCGCAGAAGAGATTCGATGCAGCATAAAGCAGTTTTGTGTGTGATAGTCACAGTCCAATACTGATTTGCTTTATCACAAATTGATTATATAGATTATGGATTACGTAGATTTTTGCCCTGTATAAATGCCTGTCTATCAGGATTCTCCTTCATCACTGCAGTACTAATTTGCAACAGCAAAGCAAGATTAACTCTGCTAGGAATGCTGTATATTTTAGCTGATTCAACCCCACATTTTTGGAACAGCTGTACGTGCACACAAACTGCTCTTGCTTGAATGAACCTGCATTAAATAGGCAACAGCAGAAAGAAAAGAAATACAGCCAGCGTCAGGTACGTACTGGTTGTGAAGCAGTGACGACAGGCGTAGCCCTTCAGTTCCTGTTCACTGTCCTCGCTGTCAAAGTCATCTTCGCTGGCCGAGCTCAAGTCCACTGAGTAAGTAAAGAACAAGGGAAGAAGAGGAAAATGGAAAAGAAAAAAAAAAAACTCAGCAGGATTTTCTACTTCTTCCTACTTAACTGAAACAACCGTTAATAATAATAGTTCTCACATAAATTTTGTGACTTCCTATAACCCACCTTGCCTTGGATGGCCATCATGTTCAATTCTGCAAACTAGGCAAGGCCAGACCTCATGAGTCTACAAGGAGGATTCCAGGAACACGCCAAGTGATACAACTCACAGAACTTTTCATTCAGTACACAGTACATTTCTAAATAAGTTGCCATTCAAAGACTGTTCGTGCTTAGTTAGAGAGGCTGTGTTCCAAAAGCACAATTTCCAAGAGAAAGAAGGTTTATCTCTAGAACCTGGTCAAATTTAAAATCAGATATTCTATACCTAAATCCTACTTGACTAGATTCCATGGACAGATCCTGTGGTGGGCTTTTCTGGATTTTATTTTGTTTCTAGACTTCACCTTCTAAACTAGATAGAGACTGCTGTACTGGCTCCATTTAACCCAAGAGCTAGATGTGTTTTGTGGGTGGAACAAGTAATGTTTACATATAACATACCCCTTTGAAAAACATGTTGTGATTCTTTTGGCTGACAGGCACTACAAGGTCACTACCAGCTTTCCAATCCTTACTGCAAGCCTCCTTGAGAGTTTGAACCCGTGGCAAACTTCCATTTCAAGAATGTCACATTTCAACAAGCAAAGAATATGGAAAGGGTCACTCTTCCTTTATGGCGTGCAGTATATAGGAAATTAGCTGTGACAACGCTGTGAGCTAAAAAGCACCATCTAAACCGCTGGAAATCTGCAGACATCACAAAAACCCCTATCTTACCGCGTCTTCTAAAACAACTCAGGAGTACATCCTTTCTTACTGAGAGCACTGCATTTTTCCAGCACCACCACCATAAATTCACAATGTAACAGGTCTGTAATTTGTCACCAGCAGAAAGCCCTGTGGCTTCTTTTGTTCACAACTTTAATTAGAAAAGAAGTCCTTGACGCAAGAATACTGTTTTTCTAAAGGCTCCAAGATGATATTTTGTAATACGTGCAGGTTATAGAGAGGGAGGGATTCTACAGTACTTGCCATTAGTGTCTGTCATCAACTCATTACCCTTCACATTAACACAGGGTCCTATTTAATAGCAGTAGCTGCTAGCGCAACCATAATTTCTATATTAATTCTTGCAGGTGTTTAAACCCTGACTGCAAAATTGACCCTAGGCTAGACCTTGCTTTCTTTTACTAAATTGATTTTTATTCTCATCCTGCAGTCAGATCCATATGGATAGGTCCTTCCAGCCACACACGCTCTGAAGTGCTGAGTATCTCGGATCGAGCTGTAGAGTCAAGATCCTCAATTCTCATGCATGTAGAAAACAGCAATAAATCCTATCAATTTCAGCGAGAAGCAGCTAACAGCCCTTTCTTACCACCTCGCTAATACTCTCTCCAGAATTGTCTATCTTGCCTGCTCACCACATCCTCTACCTCCCCTATAGTAGAAGATTCTGCCAATTTCTGCCTTCCACACAGTCCCTTTTCTTTACAAGACATGTGAAATGTGCTGGGTTTAGTCCATAGAAAGACTTAAAACTCACAGGGCAACATAAGCCATTTACATAAGGATAAAAGTCTATATATCCATATGGACATGACTAATCGTAACCCTTCGCAATGCAGTACATTTCACTGGTTTGGGTAATCTTTCTCTGTTTAGACACTTCTGCTTCAGTCAAGGCCAACGTGCTTCCAAGATGCATTAGGAGACAACAGTGCGGGCTCCAGCACAGAGTCTGAGATCAAGCAGAAGGTTTGGGTCACTAAGTAAGGGATGAAAGGGACTTCCTTCCAAAAGGATGGAAGGTTTTGCATTTGCAGTTCTTCTTGCATTTTCTAATTCCCATTACTGCACTAAGCCTGGAGAAAATACAACACAAACCCAAGAAAAGAGCAGGAAAATTCAGTACCAGGGCAACGTTTCCATCCTTACAGGATGCTTTTATGTTCAAGAACTGCACAAAGCGCTTGGTGATCAAAGACGCCTACCGCATTCCAGCATAATGGTATAGGAACAGGAGAGGGCAACTGCCTGAACTCCATTTCCTTGCTTCATTCACTTGAAGGTACAGCGCCATTACATTACTGTTGCTCCCTGCATCTAAACAAAGATAAATGTATTGCTTTTAGCTTCCACTTACAGAATTCACTGGAGGGGGGCCTGGAGGGAGTGTTGACTGGAGTGGAAGCAGTTCGAGTTTTAATTCTCCGAAACACAGCCTGTCTTCGATGCCTACGGTGGGCTCGAGAACTTGCTGCTTCAGGGGTTTTCTTCCAATAGTAATAGAAGGTGATTAGTTCTCCCTGCAAATACAGAAGGAGTATGTTAGAGGGGCATGCAAATCTGACTTGTCAGCTTTTTTCCTCCCTTTTGCTCTCTGTATGCGCGCACATGTATTTCTGTAGGAAGCTTTGCGATGTTATTTCAGCCAGACAAAAGAACTCTTTAGATAAGACAGAAACAAATCCTCATTATTTTTGGTTTGCTTTTGCAGGGGAGGAACAGAAGTAAATAAATGCCTTCTGGCTCCTCTCCTCCTTCCCTAGAAAAGAGAAGAGGTCGGGTAGTTCGTATCCAGCCTCCACCTGGATGCTGCTGGTGCCGCTGCTCTCAGCAATTCCGAAGCAGATGCCCTTGCCTGGCTGTCAGCATCCCGTTGACACCTCTGGAGGCACTGCGTCCGGAGAGGCACTACCTTCCAGTGAGTTGTCAACACAAATAACCGATAACTGCTGAGAATTCTCTGGTGTTTACAGAAAGAACAGGGATCAATTCAAACAGATACTGCCGTTCTGTCCACCTACATACTGCGTACAGATATTTTTAAGTATTCCTGTTTAAGAAGCCAAAAGTTAGAATAAAAACATGTTCAACAGGAAGTCTATAACCATAACTCAACCCTGCGACAGTAAATCATGTCTGAATTTGAATATACATGCCCACATCCCAATTAATTAAGCAGTTAAAAAAGCACACCTAGAGAAACGAGTGATAATTTCACACAGCATCACGGATCTGGCTTGCATTCAAAAACTGGAGCAGCTGCCATTCAAACTAGCGGATGTAATGCCGAACTAAAGAACAGCATGTGGTTTTAATCTCTTTTCTCTTACTTTGAAACCCCATCATTTCCTGGCGACTTGTCTGCCTCTAAGGTAAAAGGTGTTGTTTCTTTCAAGTTGCAAGAGAAAAATGGAGAAGTTCTAACCAGCCCCTTGAAATATCAACATCAGAACAAACACACCTGAATTGCCCACAAAAAGGGTTTCTTTGAACTGCATTTTATGTGATCAAATAACATAACCTCAGCCTGCTCCCTCCGGGGGGAAATCCTGCAGCCTATACTCAGGGCAGATCACTCAAGTTAACACTAATAAAGACACACCCTTAATCCAAACTCTCCCAAGGGCCTCAAACAAGCAATTACAGCCATAACGAACATCTGCACCACTGAAACACTGCAAAGACAAAAGGAGGATGTTGTTCTAGACATTAACTGCTGACATTTAAGACACTTAAGAATTTTACCAATGCCTAATTTAAAAATAGAAACACCAGGAAAAGAACACAACCACAACTTTGATTTCTGGCGACGGGCAGAATAGATGCGTTTTTAATCTGCGCTGCTGCAGCCTGGGATTGACTCTACTGATCTCCACCACAGACCTCAACTATATTCACAGCAAACTGTATTCAGAGCGAGAGTGAGTTAGGAGGAGGAAGGATTAGATTAAGTGGGCAAAATGAAATCGTTATCTACAACTTTTGATTCTGAAGGACAAAAGACCGACTTTAAAAAAAATAAATATATCTCTTACTCTCTCTTCCCTGAAGAGAATCTAGAACTAAAATGAGCGCAGGCTGGCGATGAGCATTCAAGCTCCGTCAGATGTGGGAAGAACACTGAGTTCTGACACCCAGCACCCTGCTCCGCTACTGCATGTTCGACGGCGTGTGTTTGCTTTAGAAATACCATTTCACTTCGAGTCCATTAAGTGGGCTCAAAGTCCATCCAGCACAACTGTTTGTCAAACTCAGGATACGACCTGGGCCAGGCGGCAGACAGAGCTCTGCAGTAAAGCTTATGCCAGGCTTTTCAGAGACAGAAAGTCTCTTGCAAATGAAACCAGCCACATTTCACCTATAAATTCGTTTCTATCAAATCTGAGGTGTCAGCACCAAGGAGCAAGTCAGTAAATCCCACGTCTTTGTGTCAGTGATTTAGTGTGGCCTCTGACATATGGCAAGAGCAGACTGCAAACCAATCTGTTTTCCTCCCATCATAAAATAGGAAACGGGAATCTATTTGAGCTCTATTTACACATCGCAAACCCATCGGCTCCCAAGGGACGTTTAACACCCGCACTACATCATAAACAGAACTTTTAAAAAAAGAAATGGCGTGTATTTATAAAAGATACCAACTCCACGATCATAATGCTTTTCTTGCCGAGACCCTCCCAACGCTGCCGTCACAACCGCACGCAGACGAAGATGAAACAGAAGTTTATGCAACAATTCGTTTTACCCCATCTAGGACATCTGGATATGTGAAAGGGCTGGAGAATAATCTGTACTTTAAACTCACCGTCAGACTGCACTGCTACATGACTCAGTAAATGACTCAACTTTCTGACGAAGACGAAGAAGTAAACGTCAGCGAGGAAGCATACCCAGAGAGCGTTAACGTTATATATAGACACAGGTTAGATGTGTGCTATGCTGAAAAAATTCCACGCCGGATCTTATTAGCTGCCTGGCTATCTAGTATTATGTTGTCTACCTAAAGGATTAAATGCTGGAGCGGAGAGAGGCTGGAAGGATTAGAAACGGCGTACGCTGGCGACTGCGCGGGTGGCAGAAGCTCGAGCACAAAGGAGAAAGTCAGGAAAGCTTTAGTTCTACAAACAGGGAGGAAAAACAGCTTCCAGCTTCCCTGCGAGTGAAGTCAAATGAACTTTAATCAAACATGCATAGTGTGTGCGCTGCCGAAACCCATCGCACATAAATTCAGGGAACAAAGGCTGTTGCAGAAATCAATAGCCCACTGAAACATTAACACAGGCAAGCATTGATCAAAAGGCCCTTTTACAAAAGGCAGCCTTGCAAATTAGCTGCTGGTTTCGCTTGCAAGCAAACAGAAGAGCACAACGGCTGCCGACACGAACGGCCTGTAACGATCATCTTGTTCCTGGCGATCTCGCCTCACCTCGGCACAAGGTCTCGCAGTCAACACATCCTACATCTCCGCGCTCTAATTGGGAACAGCAGGAGGAACCCAGGCACGCCGGTGCCCCTGCACTGGGGGAGGGCAGAGAGCAGCTGCTCTCAATCGGATTTTCCGGGTAGCAGGTCTACGCCCAGGGGAGCAGCCCAAACCTAACAACCTGCAAATGCACTGGATGTCTCCTTTGAAGCTTTTTGTGCCAGGAACTGGGTGTTGCTAGCAACATACGCGCTAAAATCGCTTAAGATAAAGCGGACCGAACCATCCTTCATTGCATCATTCTACTCGTGCAACTTAGGAGTGTCATCCCCCTTGTTTCCACACTTCAGAGATAAATTAAGGAAGGGGTGAGACCGCTGAAACAACTGCAACCTGTGGCGAGGCCTCTGGCTGATGGTGGAAGAGAAATTCAGGGCTCGCAAGCCAAGTTCAGGAAGGGCTGAACCTGCTGCTTGAAACAGCGACCGTAATCCAGTTCAGTGACCTGAAGGGCACAGACCAGCTGAAGTTCAGAGGAGACCATTTCCTTTTGCAACAAGCACCATCCAACTGCTTCCGTCACCCTCTTCTCTTCCCTGCACCCAAGAACATCTTCCTCTTTCATCAAGCTCTGGGGCCAGCGATAAACCAGCCATTAACCACCACTGCAAAGCCTCCAAGGAAATGGTAAACTTCAGCAACGCGTGGCCCAGCTTACGGCCACTTCCAACGCAGCGCAGCAGGATTTCCTATGGCTGCACCTACGTGGATGACCCATAATGCAAATGAGAAACGTTGAGTGTCCGATAAAGCAGTCCCTCATAGCACCTGCAACACCATTCTTAAGCAAAGCTCCCAGTCTAATGAATCGGAGCAGTCGTAACATTCCAGATGTTTGGAATACATCAGTATTTGGGACAAGTGTCCAGTAGGAAGGGTGTCCATGTCCAAACGGGCACTTCTTTCTCCAGAACTGTTAGTGGGCTGCCTCCTGCCCCTAAAACCCACCTCATCTCTCAGACCCCCAGATACTGATGTTGGTGACACAACTGTCCCTTTGTACCAATTACTAATAATTCCAATGTTAGAAGCAAAGTCCCAATAAAGTGTCCCACAAGTCTACTCCAACACCACCCCTCAAATGAACCGCTCTAATTCCTGTACTCTGCCACGTCCAAGAGAGATCCTATTCGCCTCCTCCCAGATCAAATCCACCAAGGAACAGCTTTTTCCATCTGTGTGGGGAGATTAATTTCTCTGCCCATCTGCAGATTGTTCATAGTAACAGCCTCACCTCCGTTTGATACAACGCCACCTCTCTTTTCTGCAAACACAACTTCATTTTTCTATGTTAACATCTGAATAACTGTCCCAAGCAATTTATCAAACCCCTATAAAGCGAAATGGGAAGCTTTATTCAGGCTTTTAATGCCACCCTTTCCTTGAGAACATCTACTTGCCCATTACTGAAATTTCACAAGACAGAGGGGATCTCTTCTTTGCTAGAAACCATGGTTCAGCTTTCATCAATTCTGAAATACATCCGGAGCTCACAGTTCCTCCAGTCTCTTGCCCTCTCCTGCCAAGGCCATTTCACCCCACATTGCAGGTACATAGAAAAAAAGCCAGGCTTCATCTCATTTTCGCTCGGGATTATTTTTGAAGAGAAAGAAATGGTTCAGATCCACAACACCCCTCATCCTCCCAGCGCAGGCCATCTGCATTTATTAGGAGATTACTTCCTTGGCACGTGGCACTTCTCTCTTACCTCTCCCACCGCTCTCACCCCTGTTTTTCTGCAGCTCACTCGGGCTCTCCAAGCCACATCAGGAAACCCCAGGGCAGGCTTTACCAACAAACCCAGTGCTGTGTCCCCTGGTTTCTCACTTCTTATCAGTAGTTTTCAAATGTAAAATACACAGTACAAGCTGTGCCCCGTGTTTGTGTTTAGTCTTGCCTTAGGTAAACAGAGGATTAACACTGTGTATGCGTTTCTGGATTTGAGAGGTTTTGACAGCCCTGCTGCAGCAGACACTGCTCCTATGGAAGCCAATCACACAAACACATCAACCTACCTTCAAGTATCTGTTATGGTATAACAGAGTGAGCAAACAGAATAATTGCTGTTTAATTTCCCCAGAGCCTAGCTCTGCCAGGGGGGAAAAAAAAAAAAATCGTGGGGGAGGGGAATAGCTTTACAGTAATTAAACAGAAAAGGTAAATGACAACGCTCTTCAACGGCTATAAACCAGTCGTGGCAGAGCAGAGGGAACAGACTGTCCAGCTGTGGTCTTAATGAATTCACAATCTTTCTGGAACGCATCAAGATTTTATTAAGTCAACTCAATTTAGCTAATGCTCCCTATTACTAAAGTCCTGTGGTAAAAACACTGTCTCCAGCGCCTCCCTCCTTCCCCGGCTTTAACAGCCTCGGTTACAACATCCCCTCAAGCGCCTGCCTGCCGAGGGGCGCAGCAAGGAGATGGACCACATGTGCACGGGTTTGCGTGTTGCTTTACAGAACCACCAGGAACATTGTCACACACTGTTAGACTGGGAGAAAAAAAAATAATGTTCTCAGTCCTTTCTATCCTGAGCACCTCCACAGCCCAAAAGGCAGAAATGTGTGCAAAGAGCCAGCACGGTCCCGCAACAAGTCCCCTTGGGAGCACAGCTACTGTGTCAGGCAGGGACGGACCGGGACCGGAGAGCAGAGAGGGAAAATTCACAACTCCCATCTTGGTCTAAACAAGCTGAACTATTGAAAAAGTGCAGCAGGGAAGAGAAAGAACAGCCACGTGCAGCTCAGAAGAGTTTGACTTAGGTTTTTTTTTTTACCATTTTAAGCTTGGTCTACACGCCTCTGCCAACTATGACAAATAAGTTTGCGTATGCTCTAATTAAGCAGTAAGTCTCAGCAGCTTATTCAGTAGCGCTGATTAATGTCCACCTTGGGTGCACAGGAATACTGCATAATCTAAAATATTACTGAAATTTTAAGAGAGACTTTTAAAACCCAAGCAGTATTTTACTAACGCTACAAAAAACACATTACAAACTGTGGGATGCTCTCTAAGGAATATCCCGCAGGTGTCTCAGTTCTCTAGCACATTTTAGAAGTACAGGCATTTTATCTAGCAGTTCCTCTAGCCATTTATTACCTTTTGGAAGGCAATGCAGCCTTCTCTCCCTGGTCTCTGCTAAGAACTCTACCTACAATTTTGGGAGAAGATTGGCTATCCTAATACTCTGCTTCCTTGATCCGCAAACAGCAAGGTAAGCTAGTCGGATTCAATTTTTGTTTGAAACTCCTGGCAAAACAGGCTGGCCAAGCGGGAATCAAAAGAAGAAATAGACAGATACAAAACCCAGGCTGGCTTCCTCGGTTTTTATGCTGTGAATTCACCCCCAAACACAGGAACAGTCCCAGAATTTCCCGGGAACCCAGCCGAGGCTCCATCTGTATTTTCTGGATTTCATTTTGTTGTGGAAAAAACCTGCGATCAGACACAGCTTTATGCCTTCTAATTGTTTCTGCTAAATGAACACTGCTACCCTGCTTAGTCCTTTACAGATGAGAGGCAGAGCGAGCTTCCATCTCCTACAAACGATGCTTTTATTTAGACAGCGGACACAGGTCTGAGACAACAGGTCGTTGGAAACTGCGTCCCTCCTGATAGTGCTAAAACAAGTTTGGAAACTAAAGATTTCACTCCAAAGTTCCTCAAGCAGTGAAAAGACTAGAATAATTTCATTTTTCATGTTACCTACACGCAGATCACTCTTGTAACTCTCCCAAGAGAATACATTTGCTCTCCTTTACAAGTATTTTTTTTTTAAAAATCAACATAATGGGTGAGGGCAAACTAAACCCAACTCTTACAACAAAATTCTGCACGGGAACTGGAAGGCAAGAGACACCAAATCTAATGGAATCACTAGCAGGAAAGAGTCAGTAAACAGGGACTGTGAAGTGGGGAGAAAAAAGGGAATGAAACAGACAAGATAGGACATAAATAATCTCTTATTTGAACCAAACATTTCTCTGCAGTAACACTCAGCCATTGGATAGCATCTGCCATTTGATGACAAAGTCAATGAAGTATTTACAAATTAAGTCTCAGCACATCCTTTTTAAGTTTTACAGCGTATGGAAACAGACAGAAGATTTATAAATTGGCCAAGAACAGTCCTGTGTGAGCAGTACAATTGGAGTGATTAACCTCGGATGATGTGAACAGCTCCACCAGTGACAGTCCAGGCTCTAAAATTCCTTCAGAATTCCAAGCCAGGCAAATTAGACAGGTTTAGCCATCCTTGCCAAGCACAGTCCTGCCTGCCTGTTCCTCTACAGCTCAGCTTTCCTTCTGCCCTCAATACAAGCTGTTTTTTCGATCCATTGGATATTCTTGTTTCATTCCTACCACTTGATTTATGGCTTTAGCAAACCATGGAGAAATCTAAACGTTACAGTCCACAGCCTGAAAAAATCCCACCAAGAGCATGTCTCTGAGCCACATCTAACTCACAGGTTTTATGTAGTCCATTTGCTAACCTTCTCCAGCGACTGTAATTAAGGTTGCATATACTGGTAGGAAATAAAGATTATTAGCATGCTATGGAACTTACCCTCGCTATCTGTTCTATGCAAACGATTCTTTGTTTTTCGAAGAAAAAAGCGGGGTGGTTTTTACCATTTTTTTTTAAAGGACTTAAATACCAGCTTTAACAGTTCTGCAAAACCAAAGGCATAGCAAGCTAGCGCATTGTTTTAAGCCTCCACCACAGTTAAAAGCTGCTGACCCTCTCTCCAGCTGCACGTCATGCCAGAGTGAAAAGAAAGCTTTTGTAATTAAGGCTTCTTCCTCCAGAGACTCCTCTTTGTTAATCAACAGAGTTCCTAAACCCCATAGGAACTCACAGACTGCTGGCTGCATCCATTATTAATTATTAGAGCCTATCTTTAATAGTGTCACTTATAGTTCTCCAGGACTGTGCAGCCACTGTCAGTGGCACCAGGAACACCCCACCGGGATCTCTGGCGCTCCATCAATTAAGAGGTTATCAAAGCAGGGAAAGAGTTAAGGACCTGCCTGCCTGATACACGTTTGTCAAGGCTTTATTTTCTACACAGCTCCCCTTTGCAGCTGACATTATCAAAATTTCGGAGGAAAATCCCGATTTGCTTGACCACTTTTAACTCCCATCATTTTGCTTCCCCTCCAAGCTTTCCCTCTACCTCTCGTCTTCCCACACGGCTCCACCAGCCTCTCCCCAGGCCCATTTGCCTCACCGGCAGCGTAGGGGGGGGTCTCCCATTCCAGCACAGCCCAGTTCTTCCATACCGATGGGACATCTCCGCCTGGCACAGGGTACAAACTGCCTCACGCAGACAGAGCTTGGAGAGTGGAATTTAGTCCCCAAGGCTCAGGCTGCCGTACACTGCAGGCTCCTTCCAACCCACCGCTCAACATCCCCGCGTTCTCCCCAGCAAACGCAAATATTCAGCCTTTTTCCCTTTTCCATCTTAATGCCCAAAGCGCTACCCCAAACAAAACGCACCTGGGCCAGGTGAACTGAGCACAACATAGTTATCAAGAACAGAGACAAAATGATTTCGCAAAGGTGGGAGAAGTTCCCGTTTTCTTGAGCCAGCAATCGTCTCATTTCATTTTACAGCCCGCACTGTCCCGGGGCTCACTGCTCTTTCACACGCCATCAGTCACTGCCAGCCTCTCCTTAACTGGAAGTTCTCAGTGTTGGAGCTCACACATCAGGACAAGAAGGAGAGTGGGATAAATACCCAGATAAATTAAACACAAGGTATTTGGAACAGCTTTTGTAGCAGAGCTCAATGTAGTCTGCACTGGATCACGTCCTTCCCTCTTCACGTGCGCTTTTCCATCAATTCTGCTGACATGGAAAATTTAGCGACACAATACAAAGAATAGGATTTTCTCAAGGAAGGTGCCAAGCACCGCTACATCGTCCCTTTAACTGCGCTTTTTTTTGGTACCAGCTCAATAATTAAAGTTTCTTTGTTGCGTATGACGGAGTTCAGGTGTGGGACAAAAAACCATTTCCCTGCTACTGGCTACATCCCAGTGGAATGTTTCCCAATGCCTACAATACATCACGCTTTCACCATCTACAGCAAGGGTATCGGTGGCAGTTCACGTGGGTGTGTATACGAGAGAGAAGCAAGCCATAAAGCAGTTAACACTACCACCCTCCACCCTGTAAACATTTTTCTATTTATCTGCCCTTCATTACACGCACAATCTTATTATCTCTGCACATCCTCAAAGCGACAGCCGTCAGGGTCACCCTATAAAATATACATCGGCAATGTTACATTTAATGACTGGAGCGAGAAGAAAAATGAAAGATGGGAGGAGTGGAATACCGCAGGATGTTTTAAAGGGATCATCAGTTATATCTATGCATTTCCTGAGGTGATAATTGAATGACAGTGGCTGGGGGGAAATCCATTTTTGAGCTTGGGAAAGGACTGTTAAGAAAAAAATGTTTTTGTACTGGCGGCATGTAATGGCTGCCAGAAAATGAAAAAGGCTTCTTCAACCACAGCAGTTTCTCTATTTTATGGATTTCATATAGGGACTGAAAAATTATATCAAGTACAATCAGCTATTCGATCCAAGCAAAAAATATTGACAGACTTTGGTAACTTCATCCCCAAGCAGACTACTTTCTGTTGTGGTCTGCATGTCAACTTGAATTAATTTAAATGAAAGACTGATGTGTGTATGTGCTACACACACTAATTTGTGTGTAGAAAGTGACATTCCAAACACAAGGACAGCAGTGTTTTCTATTTTCATAATTTTCGTTTAAACAAAGTATTAAAATTTTAATTCCCTGTTCAGCAGGGCACTTAATCCTGCCGCGTTTCAGCAAGGTATACATACAGTAATTTGTTTTCTAATTCTGCACAACTGAAATTAGGCTTGCAATTATTAAAAAAGTTTTACTACTTCAAAAATATTTTTACTATTGCATAGTGACAATTTTACAAATAGAATCAAACTATACTTACCAAAACATTTCCTGTCTTCTAACTGTTAGCTTCATTTGTTCTGTTAGTTGACTACTTCACAGCAATAATGCAAGCCAGTATTTAAAACAAACCACTTCCAGTTAATTGTCACTTAGGATCAATACTCTGCATTACTGCACCACTCCACTGGCTGCCTCAGGCTCACTGGAGGACACGGACACATAACTGAAGGGTTGATAGAAAACACTGAGTTTAAGCCCATCGGAATTTAAGTTTAAGCCATCAACTAGTCCACAAGTGGGCAAGCGTTTCGGGCTGAACAGCTGACACCGTTCAACACTTCCTGGGCATTTCGGATGGTCTGGAAAAAAAGCTCCCATCCCGACATCACTGCAGCTTCTCCGTAACAGTCAGATGTGTAAATCCTGTGACATTTTGTGGGCCATCAAGGACTCTCCTCCTGTTAATTACAGCTGGGGCTTCTGTTTGTTTCCTTGTATGAAACTGTCTCACACCTTCGCCGAGTTAAGTTAGAATATATTCTATTACCAGGCTTCAAAACAAACGTGATTCTTGCCATGTTCTATGATCGGAATCTGATGACACTCTCATACAAGTCCACTCCAGTGTTGTCATATGGTTTTTCCCCCACTATTCCTTTGCAGAGTGGGCTTTTTGCCTCCAGGTTAAGAGCCCGGATTGCTTCTGCTGTGCTGTGCAATCCCAGCCCCACTTCCTTCCCGGGCAGGCAGTGGTCACCGAGACGACACGTGCCACAGAACCAAGGAAACAAAACCACTCGAATAAGTGAATAGAAATTCTGAAAGTTTGTTCACATTTTCCTGTGGCAATAGGGCAAGAAGAGCTGAAAGGTAACTAAGGGGTTAGCCATTTTTTTCTCAAATATCACATTCTGCAACTGCTTTTATTTAAATACAGAAAAAAGAACGGAAGGTTCACCGAGTTCCGAGACAATCGCCAGCAGAGCAACTTTGCCACCAGCGGCACCGTTTCAGACTGGTGGTGTGTCTGCAGGCTGACCTGCATTCCACATTGCAATGGAACAGATGTTTTAGGTTTTCCAAACACATCTGTGATGAATCACACAAAGCCTGGCTTGTCAAATGTATGCATTATCTTCCCTGACACACAGCTTCCTCCCTCGGCAGCTCATGACCTATAGGGGAGCTGTTGAGTTTTAATAGTTTATTATAAAATCACGTTAAAAACAACAGCATTCAGAAAATAGTGAAAATTACACAGGAGGCAACAAACCTCACAAAATAATCCTCACTGCTCCTGAGGAAAGCAAAGATGCAACCAGCTGCAAACAGAAAAATTTTCCATCCCTTCTTTATTGCAGCTACCCATCGTTATTTCACGCTGAAAACCATCAAACCCCCGGATTCCAGGCTGAAGACAGCCAGAATGTGACCTCTTAATAAAAATCTCTACCACAGGACATCCAACACCTGAACAAGCCAGATGGAGGGAGAAAGCCATCCATTTTACACCTGGAAAGTATCAAACTCATACAAACCACCAGGCTTATCACGGAAACCGTGGTTCCCACAGTACACGGCCCCGGGTTTAAGGAGGATGGGTTCAGGCTGAGTTATGGACAGAGCAACAAACGTGCAAACAACAACTCTGGGACAGACATCCCCGTCATTAAGCCTTGATTTTAAACAGACTCGGCTTCTCTCGGATCTGACCCCTGAACAGCTGTTTTCCTTTTGCTGCTCTCCAAGAACATTGCTCTAAACCAGTAGATTTTCTAGATTAAGTGTGGAGGGCTGTGGGGTACTTAAGTGTTTTCCTGTTTATCAGAGCAATATATGAAAAGAGGAATATTGAAGCAGGACATCAAGCAGCCCCCTCACCCCCCAAAACCACAAAAGAACTGCCACGTAAGCTGCTTATGCCTCAGTTATTGTTGCTTCCCTCCAGTCTCAAATTCTTCCTGTCAGGAAAAAAATCCTTAGCAAGCAAAATGTAACTAAAAGACAATGGTAAGAGTTGTAAAGCAGTATTAGAAAGAGCAATTCATTGCAGCTTACTGTAATACCTACACAGTGAACTCAAAAGTGAAAAGAATTGCTAATTTTTTACAGTTCTGTTCTGCCCTGGTGTCTCCAGCAAGCATTAATCCCAGCTGCTCCCTTGGAAAGTGAACTTGATCCTCATTTCACAATTAGGGATAAAGGGGNTGGGGCCTGACTTGGGGCTTTGACTCCTGAGGTTTTGAAAGTCTCACGACGGTGACTTTAGAGATGAAATCTGTCTGCTGCCATCAGTCCTGCCCCCCCTGTGCATGGCCCACGTGCACGGCAGGGGCGTCAGGACAGGCACGACAGCTGCCGTAGCTCCTCTTACACAGGGTGCCGGCTTCAAACGTCACCAATTTCAGCTTACACTGTCAGCAGCGGGTTCGTTTTTACCTTTCTCATGTCCACTACAGGAATGTCAACCTCCCACAGAAGAGCCACGTAAGCAGGAGAGAAAAGCAGTATGATGGAACAAGGAAAGTAAGGCAACAGTATTTTTTGTAAACCCAAAAATCAACGGTCATTCAGAACCAGAGATCCCAGAGACAGAACCCAAGCGCTGCAACTCCCACCACCAGGCAGGTGGGAACTAACCTTCTAAGAGCCGTTTCCCACAAGCTGGGCAAATCTCAGGTTCTGGCCCACTGGATGATGTAAAGCAGCTGCAGCGCTAGGAAAAGGCATCTCCATCTCCATGGCTCCGCACAACACCTATTACACGGGATCGTAGCTCCGCGTGCAGCTACCCGCCAGGGACACAGGAGAGCCATTAAAGCAAAAGGGCAGCACTGGCAAAAGAACAAATGGCTATAGACCTTACGAGCTTTAGTATGAAGTTTGATCTGCTCACGGAAGGGATTTGAGAGACGGTTGCCTGTGACAACAGAACTTTAGGTTCAGCGATCCCCCCAAGCCTGTTCTGGCCCCGCATTCTTACGCCAGAGGAAAAAGCAGCGCAGACCCCAGGAAACCCATCAAGCAAGAGCACTGATGTGCCGTCGTCCTTACAACACTCTGACAAGATTAATCTCGAGCTGCCTTTCTGATTCCCTGAAGTATTTCTCTCCACACTTCCCTTGACTACCCAAGAAAAAGCACAATTCCCTCGTGCAAATGACGTCGGGTTTGTTTCCCCCTTCACAGGTATCAGGCTGGTATTGCCTTTACCTGCCGTCCTGAGCTCTTCTGCAAGTTCAGTAGAGATGGGGACAGTTTCTGATAAAAAGGAATAAAATGTAACTTTTACCCGTTCAGCAATTTTCTGAAGATGAAAACTGCTCCTTGCACTGCGTTATTAGATATGCAAAACTAAACGCCCAGCTCCTCCAAAGGATGCTCGACCGCTCCTGCCACACCACACTCAGCCTGGACCCGCGCTCTCACCCTCCCAGCGCTCCATCGCAGGGACCTGCTCCTCCTCACCAGTCTCCAGCCCCCAAAGAGTCTCCTTCCAGTTGCATCAGTGAGAGCTCACACACTCTTTACTATTACAATTAGACTACGCCAACGTGCCTCGGAAACACAAAGACCAGCCGATCAGGTATTCCAAACGCACCGGGTCTTACACCATTTATTCCCCACTAACACATCTAACAGTCACAGCATGTTGATACCTACCACTAGGCAGCGTGAGTGATCGTTTTAATTAGTGGCTTGTATTCAACACAGCACCAAGGTGTCAGAAACTAAAAGAGAACCACTTATAATTGAGAACTTCAAAACAACAAGGAAAAAAAAAAGAGGTTCTATCAATACTTGTTGGCCTCCTTTGAGAGAAAGCAAAGCTCCCTGTATACATTTATACTTGCGTGCCTCTTAAAAGGCTACTCCATTACAAATGGACAAGCTGTAGCCACAAAGTTTCTGAGATTGTTGAGTATGAATCTTCACAAGTTTACCAGAGGGCAACCTAAACACTGCGCTACTTGCAAACAAAGCTACTCACAGAAACATCCTGCACTTTCAACAAGACACTTCCACCCCTATTAGCCACCCAAATTCCTCATTGCATTTTTTTTCCTTAAGCTTTTGTTTTTAAGGAATCCTCTGCCTTCTTCAGTTGCCTCCTGACGGTGGCTGCAGGTTTGTACAGGAGATCAGCCCCCAGCACACACATCTTTCCACTACCGTGGTGCCACACAAGAGGCTCTACTTGAAGCCGTAAGTTAGCACATCCATCATGAATCGGAGAAGGCATTACAGACAGAACTTTAACACACCACCACAGGGGAAAAAAATAAAGTAAGAAGTAGCAAGCAGAACTGCAACTGTAAACTTAACCTGCTTTTACCCTTTAAGCACAAACACTAGAGGGAGGTTGTATTGTCAGCCAGGACTTCCAGCCTTAACTTTGTGTGCAACAATGCTTTTGTTTTTTAATGATGATCTATAAAATCAATAGTATTATGTGAGCCTAAATCAGATTGAAGTAAAAACCAGAGATTCGCTGCATGGAAAACTCCATTAACTCAAAAAGGGTACACACTGAGTTAAAGATTTTGCTTCCCCTGAAAGAATCTAGGAAGAGATTTATTCCCTCTCCCAAACCAACCGACCTGTGGCTCTGCACATGGCAACACCAACTTTCACCTCTTCTGAAGCTGCAATGCATTTTGGATTTGGTTTACTACAGCCAAGTATTACACTATAAATAAATTCTTCAGGAAGATGCAGAGACCCAGTGAAGCCGAAGCAAAGCCCGAGATGGGCGTTCAGCTCGTTGCATGTCTAAGTTTGAAAACCGGAATGCCAAAAGCCTCTTTGGCAGGGACACATTCTTGTTTTTCTTTCTAACTGTGGAAGATTTGCATTTGCGAAACAAGATCAGTGTTTAACACAGCGCTTGGGCTCAGGGCCAAGTTCAGCAAACAACCACATGTAGTGCACAAGTTAACGTTTCCTGTAGACATCGAATACTTGTAACTCTCATAAAGGGTTTCTCTGTATACTGCCCCATGGCATCAAACCTGTGGTAAAAAGGCCAGCTTAGAAAGGCCATGTTGACATCCTGTGACAAACCATTCTAGGGATCCTCCAGCTCCTATCTTTTTCCTTTCCCTGTGAACCCCAGTCCCATTCCAGATTATACCTCCCTTCCTACCTGTTCTAGTGAAATGGAAAAGCGTCAGTTAAGGGATAGGCAAAACCAAAGTTTGCGGGAGACACAGAATAAGCATGGTTTGGGTTGGAAGGGACCTTCAAAGATCATCTAGTCCAACCCCCCTGCCACGGGCAGGGACATTTTCCACTAGATCAGGCTGCTCAAAGCACTGTCCTGACTTTGAACACTTCCAACGATGGGGCATCCACAGCTTCTCTGGGAAACTTCTTCCAGTATCTCATCACCTTCATCACAAAAATGTCTTCCTTATATCCTTCTATCTCTTTCAGTTGACAACTGTTGCCCCTTGTCCTGTCACTACAGGCCCTGGTAAAAAGTCTTTCTCCATCTTTATAGGCTAAAAGGCCGCAATAAGGTCTCCCCAGAGCCTTCTCTTCTCCAGGTTGAACAGCCTCCATTCTCTCAGGCTTTCTTCATCGGTGAGGTGTTCCAGCCCCGTGATCATCTTCACAGCCCTCCTCTGGACCTGCTCTAACAGGTCCACGTCTGTCCTGTAGCGTGGACACCAGAGCAGGACGCAGTACTGCCGGCGAGGTCTCACGAGAGCACAGCAGAGGGGCAGAATCACCTCCCTCAACCTGCCGGCCACGCGTTTATGGAGCCCAGGATACGACTGGCCTTCTGGGCCATAAGCCCACGCGGCCACACCATACCCAATTTTTCATCCACGAGGATGCCCAAGCCCTTCTCGGCAGGGCTCCTCTCCATCGATCCATCGCCCAGGCTGTACAGATGCTGGGGATCGCCTGACCCAGGTGCAGGACCTGCACTTGACCTTGGTGAATTTCATGAGATTATTTACGTGCCTTGTAGGAGTGGTGACTCAGTCCAGAGCCACGATGCATTTCATCCAGTTTGGTCCAACAGGCATGAAAGAGAAGTACTTTCTGAAGCTATGTGTTAGGATAAGGTTCTCCGTGGCTGACATCTTTGCAGCCTCTCCAAATGCAGAACCCCTGTGTTTTCCATACGAAATATTCAATAACCTAAGGATGCTCTCAGCTTTATGTGCAGTTCTCCATCAATTAGGAGAAAAACACAGCAGCAACAGCCATCTTGGCTCTTAAAGGCATCTGCTGCTTCAAACAATTCATCACCTCAAGTTATTCAACAGCAGCATTATTACCTCACAACAGCCTTTCTGTTCTGCTTAACTCTTCCCTATCTGTTTGGCCAGTTTCCGAGCTGGCAGCATCCTGATCTACCAACCACAAACCCCGTATCTTGCAGGCTTAGGAAAATCCAAAAGGGAAAAAAAACCCAAACAAACCACGGACTCAAGATGCAAACTCCTTTCCCATTACTAACACACTCAATTACCCAGCCAAGCTGACACAACTAAGGCAGACATCTTGCAATAACAGGGATTTCAGACGTTACACAAGAAGCCCCGTGACACATTGAAGACAGACCACAAACACTATTTTCCCAGTTAAAAATCACTTTACTATGCTGGATCTAGCCACATGCATTATAAGCACAGGGTATGTTTTGCATGTCTCGTGTCATTTTATGAGTAATTCTAGCTCTCTTATTTTGCCCCCTCTCATTAAACTCATCACAGTAACACCACTAGATGTACATTTGTATTGTTTGTAAGGTAACTGAAGAATTTCTCAATTCATTTATATGTTTCTGTTGCTCAGGCTTCACGTGTGGAATTGCAGGCTGGGATTCAGCCCGTTCCTATGCGCACGTGAGGACAACGAGGATTCCCCAGGTCTGTACACTGCTCTTAATTAGCTGCTACCAAGACAGCAAGACAAAAAGTGGCATCTTCAGGTGGCAATAAAACAAAATCAGCAAATTAAGACAAATACAGATGTTTTCAAGCAAATGGTACTAACAATAAAGAGGAAGAGGGAAAATACAGAAAGTGATGCACTAAAAAAAAATAATGGAGTTGCTTACTGGAATTTTTCTATAGCGCCATTTTTCAGGACAGTACTACCAGCTCTTTAAAATGTTTCATGAATCTTTCATAGACAAACACACACAAGAGGCCCAACAAACATTTGACATTCCACTCAGGCACATAAGAACTTTTTACGTTGCTTATTTTATACCATGCAAAAATACCATCAACAGCTCCATGTTTGAGAATCCCAAGCTGTAAGCAGCAGGCAACCACTACACATTCCCGTCTCCAAAGCAGGAGAGGGACTTTGACTAGGCAGGATACTCAGTTCTTCACTTCCAACTCACTGTCTCAAACTCAGTCTGAAGCATTAGGGACAGAAGAGCTGGCAGTATTCCCAGGAAGCAAATATGCATCTTGGTGGATCAGAATATTTGAAGGAGTCAAGGAGCCTAAATCCACTCCTACCCGTCTGTATACGAGACACACAAAACACTACCAGAGAAAAAAACAAGGAGCAACTCATCTGGAGTTTGTGTAAACCCTCATCACTCTGAGCTGCTTCCGTGCCCTGAACTGGCCTCTCTCCAGAGCGCTAAAGAGGAGGAACACTGCAACACTCCCAGGTTTCTGTGAAACGAGTGAACTGTGATCTGAAATTGAAGCTAGAGAAATACTAAAGCATTAAGAATACCCCAACAACAAAACCCAAAAACCCCCAACACCAGATTAGGAGATGCAAAAGCAAAGAAACACCCTTTGCAAGTTCTACAATTCAGAAAAACATACCTTTACAAGAGAAAGCATACAAATATCCACATTCAAACATGAAAATAACTCATTAATCCTGTTAATTGACTGTCATAGAATCCCTGGGGTTGGAAGGGACCTCTGGAGATCACCCGGTCCAACCCCCCTGCCACAGCAGGGTCACCCAGAGCAGGGTGCACAGGATGGCGTCCAGGCAGGTTGAGAATGTCTCCAGAGTGGGAGACTCCACCACCTCTCTGGGCAGCCTCTTCCAGTGCTCTGCCACCCTCAAAGTCAAGAAGTTCCTCCTCATGTTCAGATGGAACACCCTATGGTCAACGTTGTGCCCGTTCCCTCTTGTCCTCTCACTGGGCACCACTGAAAAAAGACTGGTCCCATCCTCCCAGCACCCTCCCTTGAAGTACTGATCAGCGTTGATGAGACCCCCCCCTCACCCTGCTCTTCTCCCAACTCCCTCAGCCTTTCCTCATAAGAATGTCCCAGCCCTAATCCAAATCCAGCTCCCTGTCCAAAACTCCTTATTAAGCTAAACATCAGCAGTAGGTTGTGTTAAGAGCTACTGCTCTGCCCAGCTCCCACACCTCTCTGTCTTCCGGGACATCCTTTCCTCTGCAGAACCTCTTCCAACCCTGGATCGGCCGATCCTCCCTGCCAACACAACCCAGGCACGGCCGCGGCGCACACAGTCCCATCCAGCCGACGGGATCCTTTGCCCAACATCCCCGGTTCTAGTCCTTTTTAGCAGCTTTAATTCCCACACGGAACAAAACATTTACAAACCACTCCAGCTAAGAAACCCATTGAAAAAAGGTCGGGGAGGCAGCAGGGAATGATGTTCAACATTTGTTAAAGCAGCGCCGGGGCATCCGCCGCGAGGCTGCGGTGAAAACCTCTCTATCAGCTCAGCCCCTTGGTTGGAAAATCATAAACCCTGGAGGGACGTTTGCTGTTGAAGTTTCAACCATTTGCAGAGCAGTTTTCTGACTAAATGCAAGTGGGGCTGAATAATGCTGATGTTATGAATATAACGCAACATTTTAGCAGTCGTTCTGGAGGATTTCTATTTCACAAGGACCCATACAATTTCCAACTGGCACGCTATGAAAGCACGCATTAGACGAGGTCTGATAAATTTTGAAGCAGACACAAAGTAAAATAAAAAAGCAACATCAACCTGTGAAAAGAAAAAAAAATGAAGTCATTTTCCACGTCAGGCGGAGATAGCTTGGTAGATCTCACTTGTTTGTTAAATACAGAATAATTTCACAAAAAAGCCCCACATACTTTTATACTAAGCATTTCTCCTGTGGTTGGCACTACTGGTTGAACACTCCACCATTCTGCTCTATATTCAAAGGAAGTTTTCAAGATGTTGCCACAGTCTGACCATATCAGTCCACGCACATCATTAATCAATCCTTTCCCTCCCCATTACCATAAAAGGCGCTTTTTTTTTTTTAATAGAATGCCAAGCTTTTGGAGTACGGCTTATTTCACCAGGCAATATTTTTTTCTTAAAAGACATTTTTATCTTCAATAGGAACACCACAAGTAAGTATCTGAAATAAGGCAGAATTGCTTAAAAGGATGGGAGAAACATGGCATAAGGCTCTTGCGGAACACGCCAGAGAAAAAAACCACAACAACTGCCATGTAACCCTGAAATAATTGGCTCCATACTCCCAACATTAAAAGCAGCCCCTTTCAAGATAAAAGGAACGAGGCTGCCCAAGGTGCATTAGTGTATAATCTCCCAAAGGCTGACGTTAACCGCGCGTTTGAAAAGCAACCTTCAGGAGCAGCCGGGCTGTCACAAGGCTGTCGGAGCCTTTGTGCTGGAAACCTGCCCCAACACAAGCTGCAGTTTTATTAGATTTAGGCAACGAATTTGGAGTGATGGGGGGGTTGTGTGTTTTGACTCTTGTAGTTTGGTTTGGGGCTTTGTTTGGCCTTTTGGTTTGTTTTGATGGGGGGTTTTTTTGGTGTTGGGTGGTTGTTTGGGTTTTTTCCCCTCTTTTTTTTCCCCCCAAAACCCACCCCAATGCTACATTCTCATATCACTCTTGTTCCTTCCAACCATCTTTCACAGCTTCAGTCTCCCAAGGCAAGTGAAGCCAAGAACACCAATAGTGTAATGGACCATAGCAAAGTACAGTCGTGTTACCCTAGAAATGTGTTAACTTTTTCCAATAAAATTACACTGCTTCTGTACAACCTCAGCAGTTAAGTTTCCTATGCGGACAGACTGAGAGGGAGACTACATCGCATAAGAAACAAATTAATTGCAATTCTCATGCAATAATAGATACCCACGCATATTACTGCTTTTCACTGCAGAATGAACGTACACTGGTGCTATCGTCTTAAAACCAAAAATCAAGAGTAACTTGAAACATGTGCCTTCCTTCCATCCCAAGTCATTACCTAGATGGCTGTACTGTATCCTGGGAGATTTGCTTGTTAAACATTAAATCAGTTTTCAAAGGGAAGGCAACTGTATTATGAGATACTTGACTACCCCCGGCTGTAACTGCCCTTCACGGCAGCCAGTGTTGGCAGCCTCGCAAGAATAGAGTGATGTGTTGTTAGTGCCAAATAACTGGGCAACAGGGAGGGAGGAAATGGTTAATATTATGTTTTTTCAGGATTATGTTCATCAGTAACAAGTCTGTTACTCAGTCATTTTGTCCACCACACGTTGCATTCCTCAGAATAAATTCAAATAAAAGTTTAACAAGTCCAGATAAGATTCAGAGTTAAAAATCCTTGTGTTATGTTTCCAAACCTACAGTAATTCTCCAGGCTGGAAGAGTTCAAGAGACAGTCAACCGGAAAAAAATAATGAAACCATGAATTGTAGTAAAGAAGGTAACAGCTCAGCAGAGCAGAGTGCCCCTTGCACGGCACGGAAAAGCTACACCTAATCTAACCATCAGACTTACGACTGTCCTGCTGAGGCGCCTTGTGGTTCTTACCCGAGAGGAACGATCCGGCTAAAAAGACCTGAACCTGTTATCCCTGAAGGGATAACAAACCAGGATGCTTCCTAAATTAGGATATTCTCCAGGTACTGCAGTTATAGATGCGTACATGTTTTCATGTACTGTGAAGGAAAATATTTAACACACCAAAGAATTACATCCAATAATGTAGGAAAACACCAATTTCCTTTTGGCCTTAGATAGAGGTACCAACTTCAGAAAAAGAACAGTTATTTACTGTGCAGACATGCAGACTTCTAAAAACATTTGAGTTTTTAAATAAACACGTGGGACAAGGTGAAAGCATGACAAGATACAGCTGCTTACCCATGTCCTTTTTTGGTTATCTATGTTAGAAGAGCACCCGTTCCAGGCCCAGCACTTTGGGAATTCAGAACAAAACACCCAACAACAAAACCTAACCAACCCCAAACTAATAAAGATTATTTCCTTAAAGTCAATCACAGCAGACAATTACCTTGAGCAGAGCAGTATCGAGTGAGGAGAGCTCACCTAGGCATAAATTCCCCACAGCACTCTTGAAAACTCAAATTTTCAAAAATGTATTAGAAGTGGAAAATTAAAAGTGGAAACAAGTATGCAAGGGAATACCATACGTAACTCTGAATTCAAGAAGTTCTTGCAGGGGTTGTGCGTATTTACTTTGGTGACTTTTTTTATATTTAAACCCACAAAGACCTTCTTAATTTGCCTTTCCCCACTCGGAAGAACACTGGTGGTACCCCCAAGAGCAGCGCTCCTCCCTCCTTTCAGAAGAGCCTGGAGCCACACAAAGCAGCAAGACAGGTTTTCTATTACTCATGTTTCCCTAATCCATCAAACACACGCTACTGCAAAGCGGGCTCATAATTGAAACCATTCTAATTGTCAAACAGACGAACAAAGCCGCTCCTGTGGTTCACCAGCCGGTTTTGACCATGGTTTGGTTTGGAACACGCGCCCCAGCCCAACCCGGGCACCCGGCAGCGCAGGTGTAGAGCCCAGCACCGAGGTCCGCGCAGCTCGCCGCCTCCGGAAGGTACTGCCCGCTTCACGGAATTCCTGGGAAACGCTTCCAAGCTAACAGAGGAAAGATAAGCCTCCTACAAAACAGCTTTTTTTCCCCTGCTAAAGGATTTAATTAATGGGCACGCATTGTTTCTGTTCCGAAAAGATGCAGGTACCTGCAACTTATTTTTTAAGTGTCTGCATCTCCGTGGCGCACATCCCACGGGGAACAGATTCCCTGAGGAGTAAGAAAGCAGAGCTGCCAGGAACCCAGCAGCCTTCAAGCAAGCGACGTCAACATTCATTATTAGGGAGACAAGGCAAAATAATACAGAGGCAACAAAGCTTTGGCAGCATCCAACTTAACTTTCCTGCTGCTCTTCAAAAAAACTTCTAATGAAATAAAATGGAAATCCCCACTATATACGGCAGATGAAGGTGACCTTGGGAAGCAGGGGAGAGGAGGAATAAAAGCAGCTGGATGATCCTAGGAAACAGCCTGGTACCCAACAGACACCCCCCACCCCAGCCCCATCCTTCCCCCTGGTAAGAACCATTTGGGAATGGCCAGTCCGACTGGAGAGCCAGAGCAAACCACAGCTTCTGTCCACCTGTTTTCCACTAGATGGGTTTTTTCCCCCCACGCTGCCCAATCTGCAAAGACATCACCTACAGACATTAACCCAATTAAAAAAACTACCCCTCCTTATTAGCGTTCCCTTTGCCAATAGAGTATTACGGCTCCAGCGAGGGTGCAGGAGCCGGAGACTGATTAACAGAGTATTTGGGAAGTACATTACACCATGGACTCTTTCCAGCATGGGAAGAGAGATGAGGTATTCCTGGAGAGAGACCAAAGCAAGAATATCCAAACAATCGGTAGCCCAAAGAACTTCTTATTCCTAAGAAGAAGTCCCTGCTAGTCTGGGTATTTTTTTGTTTGATTCTTTCCTCTCCCCCATTTTGACATGACCTTTATGGAATGGCAAACCAAGACTGACCAGTGCACCAGAAAGGCCATTTATCTCCAGCCTGCAGGATTCCATCCACATTTTCAGCTCCGAGATGACAACTACAGCAATCACGCGTAATGTGAAACTCAGTTTTAAAAATTTCCCCTATCTTTTTTACATAAGTTCATTTGAAAAGGTCAAAGGGAAACTTCGGTAATTCAAAAAGACACCAAAACCTCAACAGTGCTTTGGCACAGACATAAATATATAAAATTAGGTGGTGGTGATTCACTTAAATTTGTTAAGTACCACTTCATTGCTGAGGCAACGAAAATTCCTACAGTCGTGATTTCTAAATGCCAGCACGGCTTTGAGAGTCATGACTCGAGAGCGTGTAAAGATGGGATAAGGATTATCCAAGAGTGATCAGATGAGGTAGGAAAACAGGGCAGTTTTCACTTAAACACTTAACAATCCCATCAATTTGTCTTCAGCAGGACTATTAATATGCTCCACGGCAAAATATTCAGAAGAGAAGAGTGGGGCAAGTGGGGTCATTCGTAACAACCACAAACAGCCACTTACAACCTCCAACTGCCTCTCTACAGCAGATACACACCCAGCAAATAAAACGTTCTGAAAGTCTATGCGTTCCTTCCAAATCCATCTTGGATAGCTATGGGTTAAAACTCTTTTGTTGTTCAAATCTAACTTGGACTCCTCCTTTTCATCATTTAGCTGAAAATAATTTTCATCATTTCTGAAAGGCTTACAAGTTTAAAAAAAAAAAAACCCCACAGATTTCTCCAAAACAAAAACATTACTCACCTTAAAAGAATATAAATAATGGAAAGAGGGAGGAGGGCTTTATGCCCACAGTGAGCAGGCAAATTCTTTTTAGAAGCTCTGATGCTCACAACAAAAGAATGTTCTTCTACAGCCAGGCAACAACCACCACAACAAAAAAATCTATCATATCAAATGCCACAGAATAGGAACATGAGCTGGAATTGTTAAATCAATACAACTTTAACACAGCGCTGAAGGTGGAAGGCCTTTGTCCGTGTCACTTCATCATAACAAGGTGAAAGTCCACCTACACAGCCCACGGACTTACTCCACATTCCGGGTCTGATTGAACAGCGGGGATCAGGGCAAGTGTGGTTTTCTCTATGCTCTTTAAGCAGCCAGGGCGTGCAAGGTTTATGGCATGTTATTTTTAACCACATCTGAATCTGCAAGGTACGAAATTCTGCAGAACAAAACCAGGGTCCAAACCCAAATCCACCTGCTTCTGTAAATTTTGTTCTTCCAGTATCCAAGCCGTGACACAGCGCAGCCGTACTGGTCTCACCCAACGAAAGGCAACCTACACAGCGAGCGCGGCCCCAGCAAAACTGCAGAGAACTCTAGTGAAGCACAACCAAACCAAAGAGCACTGCCCAGGCCAAAATCCCAACAGTTCAGTACGCAAAGCAGCAGGTACAGAACCTCTGAGCAGCTCACCAGGCTCGTCCGACACACCCTCTCCTGCACGGAACGTGTCTTTGGGGCTCTTAGAAATAAGCCTTTAGAATGGCAACATCCCTCTTCGCCTTATCTTGTGCTGCTAAATAGAAAAGATAAATCCAAGTAATGCAGTTAGCCTTGCATTTATCTAAATTCACTCTCAACTCAAGGCCTAAAAGAAACTTCAGGGAAGGGACAGTAACGGATGGAAAACAATAGTGGTAAGGCTGCAGGAACAAGGAAAGGAGAGAGGAAAGGGCTGGTTGTATAGTTTCACCTCGTTTCTTTTTTGGGGGGAAAATTAGTTGGGTTTTTTGTTTGTTCAGTTGGTTTGTTTGTTGGAGAGGTGGCGTGATTTATTTCTCCAGTTCCCTCCCACTGCAATCCAGGTAATGAAAGACTCGAGGCTCTGGCAAAGATCCCCTCCCTAGCCATAAAATGAAAAAAAAAAAAAAATTAAAAAAAAAAGAAGAACTGTAATTAAGCTTACCGGAAACAAAGCNAAAAAAAAAAAAAAAAAAAAAAATTAAAAAAAAAAGAAGAACTGTAATTAAGCTTACCGGAAACAAAGCTAATCAAACTTGAACAGTAACAAAGGGCAACAGAAACACGTTCACTGTATCCCATCTTCCTTGCTGGCCAAGAGCCCGGAGTTTTCATTACATTTTTTTTCTCCCCCTCCCCGTATTTCCCAACCGCATTACCCAGCCCCGGCCCGGGACGCTCAGCTTTCCAAACTGCATTTGGAGCAGGTCAGCTTTTCACCAGGCCAAAAACCCAGCATGTGGAAAGCGTTAAGACTTTCATGTAGTAGAGGAGGTTCTTTAAAACTACTACTGTTCAACTCAAAAAAAAATCTTGGAGCTTCACAGATCATTAGAGGTTTCTGAACCGCAGAGAAGGGGAGAGTTAGCAAAATAAATCAAGAGTTCCTGTGGGATGTCCTCGTGCTTTACACAAGGAGTGGCACTGGGCACAAAGCAGGCTCAGAATTAAACAAGAGGGAGGGTTCTCCAATTGCAGGAGGAAAGAGCTGTTTTATAACCTGGAACGTCCTCTCCCTTTCTTTAAAGGTTAGCGTCCAGAGGCACTGAACAAAATAATTCCGTTTGATCGGGGGGGGGGGGGG
>VZSF01001520.1:161182-172128 GCA_013398295.1 Chionis minor
GGGGGGAGGGGGGGGCGGCGCTGGGAGGAAGGGAAAAGGGAGCCCAGAAAGTGTGTTTGGGGGAGGGAAAGGGGAGGAATCAACTGTTCCACCCAAAAAGAACAATCTATTTCACCATGGTGATAGAAGTACTTATCAGCACCTTTTTAACGCCAGATTTCTTGCTGCTGTACAGGAGTTTAGTAGCATAAAAAGAAATAACATTCCCTGCCAGTTTTCTATATACCAGATGACCAGAGCCAGTAAGGATTTCCCAATCACCAGTACTGTCACTGCTTGCTTTATTTTGTCATTAATCTCGTAACACTTTGTCTATTTCTTAAGACTCTAAGTTCTTAAATACAGCGATTACTTAGGAAACCACCTCTTTCATTTACATGTCCCCAAAAGAGAAAGTTTCTAAGTTCACATTTACAAAGAAAAAGGAAATTGAAATACTTCATCTTGAAATATCTGAATCAGAAGGAAACACACCCTTCAACATTCTACAACTTTTAAAAAATAAGGGGTGGAAAAAGCATAAGAGGTTTTCTGTGGAACCTGCTCTGATCACTCGGTGTCTCACACAACACTACCTGCACCTTCTCAACTAGACTAAAGGGGCAAGAACTGCAGCAGCGCGTTGAATTCCTGCACTGCGGAACACGTGGAGCTGCAGAAATCCATTCTGCCTCTTGGCAGGGAAAGGAATCCCCCACCGTAAGCCCACCACCAAACGCGGGCGCAGGGCTGGGGGTCAGATCCGCAGCTTTACTTCCCCACGGGAACTCCCCGCACAACAGGTCTCTTCCCTGACACGCTGCCGCTGTCAAAGCAGGAGGTGTTTACCCAAAAGACCACCACCACCACCACCACCTACAAGAAATCATTAGCATTATTATGTCCCGAGAATTTGCATTCTACCTTGCATTCCTAAGCATTCTTCTTTCAGATACCAAATGTAAAGGGGAAAAGAAAACAAAAGCAAATGGAGCCGATTTCAGCTCGTGATATTAAAAGTTTCGTGAAGTACAAGGCTTACGGAGCGCGCTATATCCACAAACTGCCTTAGTCCCCCCCTATGGCACAACCCCTTCAAACAAAAGCCACTATTCTTAACTCCCCATTCTCAGTTTATTCCCCAGTCTGTGTAATTCCTAGGAGTTTTCCTTGGCAAGAAAAAAACCAACAAACAACCACCACCAACAAAAAAACCAGTAATCAAGCACTGCTTCTTTTTTACAGCTGGTTCGAAACAAAAATGACAAAATGAGTGCATCTGTCTACTGGAGTTGTTATTGTCTTGTTCTCACAGTACAGTTATAGCAGCATATTACAGGATATTTAGGACTGAATAATGTATTTGGGAGCTGATTCTGTGCCAAAAGAACACTGCAGATACCGTTCTTACGGTGCCATCTGGGGCAGGAAGGAACGATTAAGGCCAATGATCTGTTCTATAAGAAGAAAGTTAATTTCATGCTCAGTATGGCAGGCAAGACGCATTAAAAGTATAGTTTACTCTCTGCCAGCAGACAATTTTGTATTTATTTTTTTTTTTTGCCTGCTGCACAATCCTTTGCCCCCTCAACGGCTCGCTCTACTGAACCCCACACAACCTGGACAACAGTTTAATGAACATCTGCGCTAAGGAACTGAAACTTGCTTTGCACCACTAAGCACCCCAGATCACCCCGGCTCTCCTGTAACGTGGTGCTCTCCATAGGTCAAAGCTGGTCAGATTTACTTATTTCTTGAACATGAAAATTCAAAGAAAGCTGCTGCAACGCCTTTTGAAATTGTAATATCCCTCTCTCTCGCACACTGTACACACACACGTGAAATGGCACCACTTGGGACACCACCTCGATAACATCCTCAGTTACGCTAGCTACAGTCGAGCTGCCCCTCCTCCATTTTTTCCCCCTTAATGGTACATTTGTAATTAATCTTCATTATCCCTGACTAGGATAAGAAAACAGTGTGAGTGCTGAGGAGGAGAAGAATCAAGTACTAAGCCAGAATGCTCGTTGCCCACGTCAAGCAAACCACCCTGGCAAGAACTGGCTGTGAGCAGCCTGTGCTGGCTTCCAGGGGGTAACTCCCGATAAAATCTGGCCCAAATACACACACAAAATCAAAAAGCCTATTACATACAGGCAATAAACAATCAAGTTTAAACACAGAAGTTGAATTAGCTGCAAAAACTGCTTGAGTTTCACTGCAGTTTGTTTTTCAGTATCTCAGATTTGAGCGACTGCCATAAAACTCGCTGCTGGCCAACAAAGCCGCTTGTCTTGCCATCTCCCTCCCTTTCTAAAAATCCTTTTTCAAAAGAATTCCTTTGTCTGTTGCATATAGGAGTTTTTAAAAGTTAGCATTCCCATTGCATAGATAGGGAGGAGGGACTAACCAGCACCGGGCAGACACCATGTGAAGCCCACACTTGGTGCTGACGCGTCGCTCTTCCAACGAGACTTGGTGGTGGTGTCCCCGTCAGTCCCGTCCCCGCGACTCGGGCAACACCACCTTCGAATGCCACGTCCACAGAGAACAGAATTCTTTAACTTGCCATAAAACAAGGCCATTGATTTCCGTGTATTTTTCACAGACTAAATCAAGTAGTTGTAAGATGAGATTTGTGCGATACCACTTCTACACCAACGCAACTCTTGTAAAGGACATAAAGGTGGATCTCCCTGCTTTGCCGCAGACCCCGAGCTTCCGAGTCAGCTCTTAACTTGTAAAAACTTCATTTCCTCGCCCAACAGTGCTGCACATTAGGTGTACGATTGAAGACCTCAGGTATCAGCTATGGCTCTGTGAGTGAGCACCGCCGAGCGGATTCCGTGGAAGGTATTTCTGTATTAAGCCATTTCAAAAATCAGACACCAGGCAGGATTATAGATTCATTTCTTTAAGGAGTTACCCAAATTTTGTAACATTTGCACTGTTCTAGGACAGGATGTTCCACAGACATCACTGTTGCTTATATGACTTTTTTATTTTGCCTTTCTTAAAGGCCTCTTCAATTTTTAAAGCGTATCTTCAGTCGCTCTCTGGATGGGAAACAAACACCACGAAGGGTTTGGCATCTGTGGAAAAGAATCTTGCCAGCATAGAACACTCAACCATGAAAATAAACTGCACAAATTCTCAAACAGCTACCTATTTTATGTACCTGAGATTCACAGGACCTTTGGATTGAGGTCTGAGTATTCCATACAATCTGACAACTGCTACAAAAGAAAAGCGATTATCTTTTCTCACAGGGAAAGAAAAATACAGAATAAAAGTATACAGCTGTTGATGAAGAACAGCATTTTAACCAGGGTCACGCGTACCCTTCAGCATTGATGCAAAAAAAAAAGAGAATTCACAGTAAGAAAATAAACAAAAAATGCCTTATGATGGTGAAACATAAAGAAAAGGAAAAGGCAATGTAACAGAACCACGAGGAGTCACAGCAGCATTGTGTTCTCTCAGTCATTGAGGAAGACTCAGACAATATTGTATCAATTTCCCAAATAATCTTGGCTTAGCTCTCCAACTACGTACCTTTCACTACAAAGCAGAAATTGTCCTGTCTGGCACTCTGACAGAACTCAATGCAATTGCCTAATGGCCCTCTTTTGCTTGCAACAATATTTTTACCCCTACCTACCTCCAAACCTTCTGAGAAAAATAAACAATGAATTTCAATCTCATAATGTAAAATAATAAAAAACCCAACAGCAGAGTGCAGAGTTGATTTATTACCCAGGCTAAACATAATTCCAGAGTCCAGTTGGCACGGTGAATACACCTTCTGGTTTTATGCTCTTCACCTAGGAAGGTTTCTTAGGAAGAAACTCAAATAAGCAGCCCAGTTTTTAAGCTGATGCCATTGTAAATTACCGTTAGAGTACAACAGTGAAATAATACAATTGAAAATGAATTCTCTTATTCTCTTAAGAGATTTAAAACAAACGCACGCAGAGCACATTAGGCACTTTCTTTCTTTGGTTTTCCTTGCTTCAGCTGAAATGGAGACAGGCAGGTATGCGAAAGGGTATTTTTGGTCTTTGGAAGACGTAACCATAGTCATTCATCAGCTGACCACACAGCGGTGGCACCCAGCCCTGAAAGCCAACAGTCAACGTAAACAGGCGTTCACAGAGCGCGGCTTTCAGCGCTGAGCAAGATGTACCTTCAGGATACGTGAAGTCAAGAGACGAAACTCAGGAAACCGAAACAAAAGGAACACACGTGGTATATAAACCACCGAGCTGGAACGGTGGCCCAAGCTCGCCCAATGACGTGTACGTGGGCAGCTCTACTCACCTGGAAGACCCGAGATCAGTTTGAGAGATGAAGACGACACAGTGTATACCAGTTAAACCTTTACATCTCCCTAAAGACTTTTCCAAATCTTCTCTTTTATTATCCAATAAAATGATGACATTTACAATAGGTTTAACAGTTAAAACTTCTAAAAACAAGCCAAATCACGCATATACTGAACATCCCTTACAGATGATCTGGTCTTTGTAAACAGCTTTCAGCTCAGTGCCGCTTAAATTTCGGAATAGCTCCATCTGAGCTCAGCTCCTATGAGCTCAGCATTTCATTAAATTCTTTGGCTTACTTTTTTCTGCTCCTGGTGAGAAGCGTGAACTGAATTACTGTATGCCTCCTCAGTACACTGCTTTACCTTAAAGCCAAACATATTAATTTAGTACTCTCCTTCCATCGGCTAAGATAGCCACACTCAAAAAAAAAAAAAAAGGAAAAAAGCCAACATGCTCCCTAAGGAAGTTTGTTGTGCAAATGAATCAATGGTTTCACTTACGCAGGAAAAGCAACTAACCGATGCCTCTGCCCATTTTTTAAAATGGACCGAAGCCCAGTAGGATATCTGCTACGACTAAAGAAAAAAAGTCTTAGACTATCATTTTTAAAACGTGAAGCCTACAGAGTCCCTGTTTTAACAAGAACAAAACCCTCCAACTGTAATATCCATGCAATGGAAGCACTAGCAGCAGTGAGCAGAGATGAAATGAAAAGAAGCAGTGGCTGTTTATGTTGGCAATCGCTTCAAACCCTAATGGAAAATTTCAGCTCTGACTGCATCTAGGCTAGAACAAGTTATTAAGGAAAAAGGTTCAGCTTTCAAACAGAAAAGGCTTACACAGCTTGTCCCTTTCTGAACACTCCTGCAGCAAAGACAAGCCAGGAAGTAATATGCCTTGACTAGAGAGTGTATTAATATCCTATCATTAGGGGAATATACCATCAAATAAAATACATTTCCTTTGGGAAAGGAGAACAGTGATAACGTTCATGCCACACACACAAACTCAGCTGCCGGCACAAATAAGTTATACCCCTAAATGCAAATATTAAGAAGCAAGTGTAGGGCTAACTAATCACTTTATACTCACGGACCAAAACGTATTTGCCTAATTATCCCCCTCTTTTGATTAAAGGAAAACTGCTACTTGAACAACTACGTCGAGGGAGAATCTTTACCTTTCACAGGCTCCTGACAATTCTGCCCAAATATCACTCAGGCTGTTTGTTGACATGAGCAGCACACAGCCTGTCCGGGGAGAGGACAAACACCTTGCCAGCCTGCACATATGGTAACTGCAGTGACCTTTCAGCTACTACACATTTGCACTATATTTAAGAGCTACTCAGGAAGCCAATATTGTGTATTATGTAACACAAGATTAAGCATTAACGAGGCAAGAATAAAATTGTTTATCCAAACCTCAATCTAAAATTAAACAGAAGTTTATGCTGAAAGCTCACACTGCACTCGTTTTGTCTCCTAATATTAACAGAGCACAGCTTATTTAGTCTCTGACGTAAGTCCCAAGAGCATTTCATTGGGAGAGAAGGATTTTACTATCAGCAGAGAGAATATTTTTGCTAAAGAAGAAAGTGATGCATGTTTAGTTCTTACGTGCATAAACCCAGCACGCTGCATGTATTCCGATCTAAGGAAAACAGCTGATATTCACGACTTCTGTTGACACTGTGTTTTAAAGCTAAATACAGCAGCGCCCACCCAGAGGCAAGACCTTTTGATCGCACTCCGTCACCCCTTGCTGAGCAGCCAAACCAAAAGTCACTCACACCAAGGATACCTACGCGCTCAATAGGGAAATTCAAAACAAAATTAGACCAAAGCCCGCGTGCCTCCACAAAGAGTCACTGTCCCCTTTTCAGACTTCTCCCTAAGCCAGCAGCCCTGCGAGGCTTGCCGGCCCGCCACGAGGGAGACCAGCAGACCATCAGCCCGCGGTCGCAATCGCTACACCAGAAACCTTCCCCGAAGAAGGCAGGAGTCGTCATCTGAGCACCTCCAACCATTCCGATAGGTGTCATCCCCAGTTTTAAGAAAAGGTCAAGAGTGCTTGGGCCTGTTCCCATGAAAGACACGGTGCTTCCAAAGCCGCAACTCAGGTACCGCACAGGCCGTGGCTACCTAATGGCACAATGTGGTGTTACTCTTAAACCTATCACACACGTCCCCCGCCATTTCTACTGATGTAACTTCTTCATTTTGAGGGTGGTGAGCCCCTGGCCGGGGTTGCCC
The DNA here is from genome assembly GCA_013398295.1 of Chionis minor. Taxonomy (NCBI): domain Eukaryota; kingdom Metazoa; phylum Chordata; class Aves; order Charadriiformes; family Chionidae; genus Chionis; species Chionis minor. The sequence continues at coordinate 167,748 of VZSF01001520.1, forward strand.
AGAGAAGCTGTGGCTGCCCCATCCCCGGAGGTTCAAGACCAGGTTGGACGGGGCTTGGAGCAACCTGGTGTGGTGGGAGGTGTCCCTGCCCAGGGCAGGGGGGTGGAACCAGATGGTCTTCACAGTTGCTTCCAACCCAAACCGTTCTACAATCCTCCAAGGTGTCTGCGTTCCGCTGGTCGGACAACACACCTGACATAAAGCAGGGGGAACTCCAGCCAGAGCAGAACAAGTCTGCTCCTTCTGGGACTTCTGGGAAGTTCAGGCAAAGGGAAAGCACACCCCAGCCGAAGCTCTCGGCCGCGTTCCCCAGAGACCAGCACAAGGGTGGGTTGAGGGGATCAGGACCCCGCGCTCGGTCTGAGCAAGCCGACCCCACGACCCAGCCTCCTCCGACGGGACACCATCGCTCCGCAGGAGCTCACGCTCAGGCCACGCTCCTGTTCTCCTCCCGCACGTCACCAACACGGTGTTAAGCTCTTTACCAGAACACGGCAAGTCAATCCCCGACCTCGCAGGCATTTACGTACATTATCTCAGGCCTATCACAATGCCGGTGCTCCTAAAACTCTCAAGTTCAAGTAGCTCAGCGTAATCACCTAAAGAATTCAGAGCAGGAGAATTTTAAATACTTTGAAAATCCTGCATTATCACAAAGTTTCAGCCAATTAACCTAAAAGGGGGAGGATCGCATTGAAAACCAAATCAGATACTTAAGAAAGCTTGTTTCCAGCTGCATACCTTGCATTCTCACAACATATGAATTGCAATGAAAGTTACTAATGAAGACTCTTCAGGTCACATAAGGGCCTCCAAAATTTATTTCTGGAGAAATAAATCTTCCACGGAGAAGAATTGAAACCACTGCTAAGCATGAACCGATACTTCACCAATGGCACTGTTCAACTACAGCTATAACTGACTGAGAAAACTATTCAGGAGGAAGGGGAAAGGAAGAAAGAGATGTGGGAACAGAGGAGAAAAAATATATTTAAGGCAGAGTTCAATGGAAACCCAAAAAGTTTCAGAAGTTTTAGTTAGGCTCATCTACATTAAGGCACTTCTCTGGAGTAGCGCCAGGTTAACGCTTACTGATCCAGCCTGAAAACTGCTGGCTTTCCTTAATCCATTTCAGCGTTCCCGTTTCGGCAGAGGGCACGCTCCGATAAGACCTGATTTTAGCTCCACTGTCTCTTGCTTATAAAAGCTCGAAGAGATTTCTTCAGCTTTTTACACTCCTGCCCACTGGGAACTCCTCTCCAACATAAACTTGGAAATAAACTGGCAATTTAAAACAAGCTAGAAGAGGGAAGATCTAAACAAACACACAGCTTTGACAGACAGTAAATATTTTCATTCATAAAGATTTTTTTTTTCTTGCTAGTTATTCATTTAGAAGAAACAATGAAAAAAACTTTAGAAAACCATGTTAAACTAGTTAAAACACACGTTGACAAATACAGGGTTTTCTTGAAAGATAATGGACATCAACTACAGCGTGGAAAAAAGCAAAGGCACAACTCAAATAGGACATTCCTTAACACGCTTGTGAAAACTTAGTACAGCGTGGCCTAATTCTCCTCTCTGCCCATGACCACTTTACCCCTTCCAATAGTATAAAAGAAATGCAATGTCACATTCGCCTCTATATTCTGACTTCCTGTACAGCAGCCTTGGCTTGATTTAACGTAAACCAGGCCTGGTCTCTACAATAATGCCATCTTTTTATTGTATTATTTATTTTCCACTACTGCAACGTTCCAACTGCAGGGCTTAAGGCGCTATTAGGAAGAATTCTCCCCCAGTGAAAGCAGCATAAATATAAGTGTCTGGAAAAGGCACACATTATACAAGAAGCACGATAATAAGGAGATTTAACTTTAAGTGGGTTTTGCAGAGAGGCAGCAAACCCTGGCTCCCCTCCTCGCAGGCTTCAGTGACTCCGAAGGTAAACTCTAATAAATCAGCAACGCGCAGCACATACTGACCTATAGCCTGGTTTCCATTTAGGACAAGTCACTTCAAGAATGCCCCTGACTCATTTTCAAGTAGCTTTTGCAGAACTTGGGAGTTGCCGGAGTGTTTTCGTGCCCATATAATAATTTTGAGAGTTTCACCTCATGTTAATATGGTGGCGAAACAGGAAAATAAGGCCTTTTTTCCTAGCAATTCTGGAATTGCTAGACGGTTACTTCACACTGCAACCAAAAAATGGCAGGCAAAGTATATGAAATTATTCTGCTGATGAAAAAATACAGACAAATTAATTCCAGAGCCTTGTAATTTACATTATTCATTATTCCACTTTAGGGAGGAAAAGCAAAACTGGATAGTCAAATATTATTTACTGCAGCCTTTATTCTGTGTGTCTTACTACAGCAAAACTGCTGTAAATTTTGTCTGAAAAAGATTGGGAATTAAGAGAAAGCAGAAATGAGACCTGTGGGCAAAAATAGGAAATGGAGATTAAACAATCCACTGTAGGTCAAAGGTTATTTGTAGATCAGTTACCACTAGGGGCTGAAAAAGCCAGTTCAAAGCCATCTACACACTGCTTCCCCGTTGCCCAAACTTAATATTTAGTCTTCTCTATACTAAAAATTTAGACGTCACGAAACAAAAATGCAATACTTGAAAAATGATAGCTTACATAAAGTTGCACGCCACTTGCAAGCTTGCAAAACTTTTACAAGAAGCCTCAGGCCTGACAGCCAAGTTCAAACGCAGAAGTCGGGCAGTACAAACAGGGGCAGACACACCTGCCCCCAACCCTCCCTTCTTTAGTTTTTCTTTTCATTTCTCCTGCAAACTGTTTTTCTGTATCAAAGAGACATTTTGTATTTAAAAGCGTATTTCGGAGTCGCTGCAATTCAAACTTTAGGGTGATACTATTTCAGCATTCCTTCTAAGCTGTTGTCTTTCCACTGCTGGGGTCTTCACGCCTCCAAATCCAACCAGAACACTAAAGCAAAGTCTGCCTACACCTGATCAGTAGTTAAGTTTTCCCATCGTTCTCCGTAGCCTCAGTGAACATATTCACCAACCGAGGCACTCCAGGAATCGTTCCATCCTCCCCTTTCCACGCGATGTATGTGGTGCTACTATTCGCCGAGGAAAGACCGTGACAGCACGGCATCCTCTCACAAGAACATCTCTTCTGAGAGTGGAATTGTCCTACAGCAAGTAATAGGTTTTAAAATACTTCTACAGTAATGTTCTTCCCCACTGAACATCCAAATTCCACACACACAAAGTCTAAACAACCGGTTATGCTTAAAGTAAGTATTTTCCACGCATTTCCAATGTGTGTTAGTGAGATCACTAACGCTTTGCGAGAAAACAGCCTAACTCAATTTTCATTATCTCCCTTCTCTATTCAGAACAAATATGAAAACCGCTTTCCAAAACCACCCTCCCAGCAGTTAAATGACACCTGCAGGACAGCAACCGAAGGTTCTAGAGAAGCTTGGCAATTAGGACTAATGGAAAAGTAACTAGATTCCCAAGGCTTCCCAAACCCCCTTTTCCTTTGAAGAAGGCAACCACCCCTCCCTGTCCATCTTCCTTCTAAGCGCCTGCCAGGATTTCAGCGGAACGACAGTTCGGAAGCTTCAGGAAGTTCAGGAGAGTCGTGAGCCAGGGATAATTCAGCAACTGGAGTGACCCGCTGGCTGCCCACACGTTTCAGGAATGCAAAGAGTTAAACACAACAGCCGAATTCTGCAGGTCCTCGGAGCAGCCGGCACATACCTCAGCCTTCCAGATTCAATTAGATTTTGTTTTGTTTTAGGCTTTCTTTAATTACCCGCTGCCATTTGAGCCCAACCGGGTGACATAAACGTATTATCCCATCATAATGTCAGAATTTAAAATTAGATTTAGTCTCCATAAATACACTTCATCCAACCTTAGTGCCTCCGTCCAGCAATGACGACGATTTTATGTAACATCTTTCATACCCTAAAACCTAAAAACTGCACTAAAAATCGCAGCTACCTTTCCTGGCTGCGGCTCGCTCTTCCATTTATTATCTGAAAAGAATTCAGTTCAGGGCGAAAAGGAAATAGTTTCGTAAGATGAAACACTGAAACAGCGAGGAAAAAAAAAGAGCAAATTACATAAAGTCCAAATGTACTTACAGTCTCCTTATTCGGCAGCAACTCCTTTCGGATCCTGAAGAAGTTCTTGCCGTACTGCCTCAACCCCTTAATAAAACGTTTCTGTGATAAAAGATAACAAAAATAGTATGTCAGCAGGAGGAGGGGAAAAAAAAAAATTAAAAAAAAAAAATCTTGTTAATCAGCACAACAGCCAAACAATGTTCTTCGCTTAAGGACTGTCGACAGGAGAAAACATATACTGACACAGCAGCTGAAGGAAC
>VZSF01001520.1:172882-229645 GCA_013398295.1 Chionis minor
AGGACTCCCACCCACCCCCTCCCAAACACCCCCCCCTTTCCCCACCATCACTCAGTGCCAGACTCAACGCATGGCACCTCTTTTCCAAAAGGCCAGTCCCAAAGACTTTTCCCTTTCCTCTAATAAGCACACAGGTATAAACACTATAGAAAACACCAAATTCCGCCGGCAAAAAGGATCAGGGATGCCAAGTATTACGGGCACAAACATCCTGGGGGAGATGGGAATTAGCAATTCCCTAAAAAGAGCCATCCTTGACTTGGCTTAACGCATTTTGGACCACGTTCTCCTGGCAAACGTCTACTTGAGGGAGGTGGGCAGGTGATTCGAGGCTTTCATGTTATGTAGTGGGCAAGGAATCCCGGAAAAGGGTAATTCCCTACTAAAATAGCGCTCTCTACGCCTCCCGCGCTCCCCACCACCACGCTGAGCGTGAGCGAGCAGTCTCTTTGGAACCTCCTGCATATTATTTCGCGGCTATGCCCGCAGAGGGATCTATCCTTACCTAACCCCCATCCCTCAAAGCCAGCCAGGCTGCTGGAGTCGCCAAGAACACGCCTGGGGGCAGAGGCAAGAATTAACCACCAGTTGGATAGGTGCTGGGATTACAGTCCCTTCCAGTATATGATTTGCTCGTACCCACCTGCTGATTCTGGAGCAGCCAACAGAGCGCTCCGGAGTCGGGAGTTCGGAGACAGTGGTGCTCGGCTTCCCCAGCAAGGAAAATTTCCCTACTTGGGAGTTACGATCCCACCAGCCACAGGCAGGAACCACACACAGCTGCAGAGCAGGACACCACCACTGCCCACAACGCGTAACCGGTCACTAACGCACGTACGCACGCATTTTTCAGGGTAATTTTTTTTTGCCCTGTGAATGAGAAGGGATTTTCACGCCACCGAGGAGGAGACCGATCTCTCCCCTGGCACCACGCGCCCGCCTCTCCTGTCCTGTGCTTCTGGGCAAGAGAACATGGCAGCAGCAGCAGCCACACGGCAAACAAGCGTGCCCTCAGACCGCTCCCAACGTCCCAAAGAGCCACGTAATTCCTGTCTGCAGCTTCTCACCGAGAACAAAAATCCACTAAATCAAGAAAGAGGCGATCCAAAGGGAACGCGGATTCTAAACGCTGCAGCTCAGCTCCCGGCTTTGACATCGCTGCCTCCTGGGCTGTAGGGGAGGTAGGATGCTCTTGCAGCATCAGTTAACACAGCATATATAGGAAAATGCGACATAAAAAGCTGTAGGGGAATAAGAAGAAACCAGAGCTGGAACACTCCAACCATGGATGAAAAAAAGGCACAGGGAAATAACGAGAGCGCAATCTGGTCCACTGCATAAAATGAAAGGCCCCGATTCCCTATTCCTCATTTTGCCAAAGACTTACTACGGTCTGTCTGAATCCTCAGAGGACCGTTTTATTTATTTATTTTTAAAGACTCCTTTTAACCAAACTATTTTACATTTTTGTGTTGCGATTCAACTCTGTATTAAAAAAGCCTATGACAAACCATTTTCCTTTGAACCCAGAAGATGTCAAAAATCCCTACCGGGAACATAAGCCTAGCGCATAGCCTAGCTGAATAACAGAATTAGAGGGAGCTTGAAATGCTGTTCCAAATTTCCAAATAGGAACGAAGTCCATCCTGCTGGTATTCTGAAGTTTTGGCCAATTATGCCGTCAGCTTTATCGGTGTCATACAGGATTATCACTAGGCCACTGAGGCAGGGCAAGATATCCAACTACCAAATAGTTGTGTGCCTCTATCGAAAGGCAAGAGAAAGCCACTTCTTAATCCACAAAGAACAATAAAGCACACAAAAATTAGTTTCAGAAGCTTAAACAGAAATTCTAAAGCTTAACAAACCGATCGAGGTTTTTTCAAAACATTTTCAGATTTTCCTTCCTATTCTAGTCTTCCATTAATTCAGGCGTCACGTGCAGCTCTCCCTTAGCCTCCAGCAAGAACAGCTACTTTCTTTTCTCCAAGCCAAGCACAATAGAGACCTCAAAATGTTTTTAAATATAAAAGAACTAAAATAGTTGCACACCAAAGCAGAAGTGACCTGTTGCTTTCCAGCGGCTCATAAAACAGACTGCACAGCACAGTTCAAATTTGCTTTCCTCTGCACAAATGCCATGCAACGAATTTTACGTCTGCATTTTCTTGGTGCAGGAGATGCTGCTGCACTCCTCGCAGAAGGCATCTGAAAATGCCAGCTGCTCAGTTAAAATAGTCCTACAATACAGGCCCGTAGAACAACGAGGCTTAAACCTATGGATGCGCGAGAAAAGTTCCGATAAAGACTGGAAGAGTCTCTAGAGGACAAGGGTTTAAAAATCTGAGTTCTGGCCTTTTAAACATTAAGATGAACATTTCAATTTTACCACTTACTTTTAAAACATTGATTTATGACAGAATTCTGTCAGCATTGTTGTTTGTACCGTTTAAACTGTAACACAGTTTTTTTTTAAAAAAATGCTACGGATAATTACAGCTGTGAAGCAGCGTTAGGGAATCCCAGGGCTTGCTGGGTCAGTCGATGCTGACAGACTCCGCAGTCAGATTTTAGGAAGTGGTTACCATGGCTATTGACCAGCTACGACACAAGAGCTCCTGATACCATTCTAAGATTTGAGCTTCCCCAACAAAACGTATTAGATTCCGCAATATCCTGCTCCAATGTGTAAACAGGGAGCTATAAATAACCAAGGAAGAACAAGGAACAAGCAGGTTAATGTTTGCACGTGTGTTACTTGCAGGTCCCATATTTTATCCCAAAAAACAAATATCACGACAAGATACACAAAGCCATTCTGTTCTGCCTAAGAGAGCTCAGATGGCACGTTTATCAACGCGATGCTAATGCCGTTGCAAAGCTGTAGTTAAGGTTATGCGTCAGGGTTTCTATTATCAAGACATTACACAGTTTGGCAGCAAAAAATTTGCGACCTCGTGCTGAAATTCAGCACCCCAGGTTTTAACTGGGAACTGAGGTTCCCAGTGCAGTTTTCTTCTTTACTGCAGAAGTCTAAAATAAAGCTGTTGCTAAAAGCCAGCAAGAAGAACATCTAGTACAAAATAACCTGTTTAATCAACTTAAGAATTTCAAACGGAGACCTCCCGGGCTTCAGAAAGACAGGACGACCCCGATAAACTGTAAAATCATAACTGCTACTAATATGCCTCTTCTGAGGTGCTGCTTCAATCAGGTTTAGATTAAATGTATTTTCTCTAAGAAAATCCATGTGTTATTTCACTCCCTTCCCATGACTTCCATCTCGTCAACTAGTGAAGAGCATGTTGTAATGCAATATATTTACAAACACGCAAACACAGAGCCTTTTCTGTTCCTTCTTAATCCAGGAAATAAGGACTTTTTTCTCCCCCTCAATCTTTCTTAAAAAAAAAAAAATCTCCTCTTTAGACCATGTCCGAGAACAGCAAGTTCTTCTCTCAACCTTTTCCTTAATTATGAGCATATAAAAATGGAAGATTTAAGCTATCATGAAAGCAATAGGTGGAGTGCATGTTTGGAAAGGCCCAAGGTTTTCTAGGCAGATGCCAACTGAAGTTGTCAAAGTCTTCCATATAGCCTTAATGTGCCTTTTCAAGTTTTATAGCAAATATGGTAGGAAAATTTATGGGGTTTTAATAGTTAACAGCAAATAAATGCTAAATGCATAAAAGCCTCTTTATTTCTTAAATTTCACAAGATGAAAAATTATGGCAGTTGTGAAGAGAAAATGAGATCTGGTTATAGCTGCAAAACTTCTGTTAACTGTGCTGCAATTTATAGATTGCCCCAAACAATTTTTTTTAGCATGTAGACATTGCATATGCACACTAGCTGAATTTCATTGCGCAGAGTACATTTTAATAAAAACCTGGCTGAGTTTTAACATTATATTTTGCAAATATATATTATACAGTGCAAATAAAGGCATTTGCTGACAACGTTAAATGACGTATACTGTCCTCCAGAAACAGAGGTGTCCTGATAGTTCCCTTAAGAATCACAGAATGGTTTGGGTTGGAAGGGACCATCCAATCCCACCCCCTGCCCTGGGCAGGGACACCTCCCACCGCACCAGGTTGCTCCAAGCCCCGTCCAACCTGGCCTTGAACCTCCAGGGATGGGGCAGCCACAGCTTCTCTGGGCAACCCCGACCAGGGGCTCACCACCCTCACAGCAAAGAATTTCTTCCTGAGATCTAAATCTCTCCTCTTCCAGTGTGAAGCCATCACCCCTCGTCCTATCACTCCATGCCCTTGTAAAAAGTCCCTCTCCAGCTTTCCTGCAGGTCCCCTTCAGACACTGGAAGGGGCTCCAAGGTCTCCCCGAAGCCTTCTCCGGACACAGTTTAACCTACAGATGTCAGGTATCTCTTACAAAAACATAACTTGTGTTGTCCACCTTGTTTTTTTCCCCCCACCAAACTATTCCTGGCTGTAGCAGAGAACGATGCCAGTATTTATTGCATCTTTACCTCAAAAGAATTCTATATGCTCAATAACAGCCAGGACTCAGCAGTGCTCGGTAAGTTATTCCATCAAGGGCAAAAAGTGGTACTTCAAGTGAAAGAAAACGCAGCTGTCACACATATTTGAGCTATTCTCAGAATCCACCGAACCACTGCAGACACGTGGCGGCCCCGTTTAACTCTTTCCACAAGCTGCTCTGTTCCTTGACCACTCAGACCCAGGAGTCATCCAGATGCCCTACGACGCCGGACCAACGAGGACCGTGGCCGGAGAAGGGAACAACCCACAGGGATGGGAAGCTGCCGCCAGCCTGTGCTGTGCCCCATCCACCTCCAGCCTTAGCCGACAGGCATTCTCCATCCTGCCTTCCCGAGCAGCCCAGCCTGGGCGCCAGTGGCTTGGTTGAAGCCGGGGGAAAACACTTTCCGTGCTGACCCCAGGATGGCTGCCTGATGGAGCAGCAGGTGGAGAGATGAAGAGATGTTCTGTCTGCTCAGAGGGAGAACGGGACAGTCAAAGACTTCCCCAACATGACTTTAAGATGGGCAAATTGCCAGCGAAAGAGGAGAGAAAGCTACAAAAGAAAAGAGGGGAAAGATCCTGAGAGGGCAGAAGGGAGAGACATTCCACAGAAATTTCTTGGCCTAAGAACACTCAACCCCAGAGCAGCTTTGCCACGAATGAGGATTGGTCCCAAGGTAACGCAATATTCTAGGTTACAACAGTGGCGTGTAGGAGGAGGAACAAGCATGGTGACTCAACGAAGGTCACCTGAACCCTTTGAAAAAAACAAAAGATCAGTCCACTGGGAAAGAGGAACTACCACGAAAAATCTACATTCAGGCCTCGTCTATGTTCCTTTCCCATGCCCTGCCGGTGGGAGAACAGGACACGCTTCAGCCTCGTCTGAACTTCACTGTACCGTTTCGTGTCACTACCGTAACTCTGCTTAATGTTTTCTGAACTGAATTTTGCTGCAGCAAGCGCTTCTACCCGCAGCGTTAGATACTTGTGCTGGTGCGTGTTACGTGAGTTAGCAGCAAGCTTGCAAAACCCACCTAGCTGGCAAACTTGGTCAAGAGAATGAAGCCCTCCCTAAAGGTCTCTGCATGGTGTTCCACAGACCTCGGCATCCTACCGGAGACGCGTGCGGATCTCCAGCGTGCAAGCAGAAGTAGTAGATCTTTGCGGAAATACCTTTGTTGCCACTGTTCCCTCAGCGTTACCTGCCTTTAGCATACAACATCTCTGGTCAAGTTCACTGCTCTGTCCTGTCTCTGACCACAGCGCTCCCTTGTCTGCTCCTGCAGGAACTGAGGCTGTCACCAGCTGGCAATTTAGAGTCTCCTCCTGAAGAGGCTGCACTGAAGCACAGGTCGTGATTCGAAGGACCTTATTTATTCTCTTCTCTGACACAACCGTGCAGAGGCACAGGAAACCGCGCACCCCGTCTGGCAACTGCCTGAAGACGTCTGCAACCACTTACTCCCGGGCTCTGCCGCAAGAGAGCTCTGCTGTAGGGGAACGTCTGTGCTCCGATGACCGCCGAGACGGTCCGCGTGGGCTCTCGCCTGGTCTGGTCGGTTTGCAGAAAGCTGTGGAGTAACAGCGAGCGATGATCCTTCGCCGCGCTCGGTGCACTGTACTGCACCAGCCAGTAAGAAATGCCAGCCAAACCCCGCAACGCCAGCTCCTGCTGCTTAATTAGACTACAAATTTTTAAGCAACCCATTTTGATACCAGTTCATTGGTGTTTTGGGTTTTTTTTCCCCCTTGCACAACTGTAAACAGGTAAATGTTTCTTCAGTTGCGCCACAAACACATTTCTAGACTTCCAATTCAAGAGCAAAGGCACACATGCAGGTGATCATTTTGTACAGCAAGATGGAAGAGAATAATCATATGTGGGGGTGTGTAGAGATACTTTTTTTATGGTTGAAAGCATCCCTTGCCTCTAAAATACACTTAATTTGCTTCTTCATTCAGCAGATTGTGACCTTAGTTCAAAACACATACTAAAACCAAATCCAGTTTTCTTTTAATAGGCACCGGTCTGGCTATTTTTCTTGTCAATTTATTTTAATGGAGTAGTTCTATTGCGTCAAGACAAAATTGTCCTCTAACCTTTGTGGTATTTTGAAAATAAAATTATTTTTCACCAAGTCCTCTTACTCAAAGAATTATGGAAAAAAGGAAAATATTTTGATGGTATTCATGAGATACCAATCTATATTAAAAGGCGTTAATGTTCTCATTGGATACTCACAGCACCCATCCCTTCAGCGTGCATGGCTGGGCATCTGGATGTGATAAAACTCTATACTCCTTAGGCCGTACGCCTGTAAGAGCAAGTGTCCCCTAGAAACAAACTGACAGTAAATATATCAGCTGAAAAACAATTAGCTTTCCCTCCCAATCGGATTGCTTTGTGCTCCTGAAAAATCACCCTGAAAAACTAAACCCTACCTCAAAGTGCGAGGGATTCAACACCAAAGCATCATCACACGGATGCAGAGAGGCACGCAACATCCACCGGAGTCTGTGTTCCCTATATCCATAGCCATATCCACAGACGGAAAGTCATTAAGCAGACTCCCTCCAGGGAATGCCAAAAGATCCTGAAATGATAATGATCCCCCTTCCATGGTGCTGCACTGTTAGCTTTTGTTTTGAACAATAGATCTCCCATGATACCTCTCGCTCGCTGAAAATATTGGTATTAAGTGAGCATGAGCACAGCTGTGTGTAAATTACGTATATAAACAGATTAGATTTGTATATTTATACTGGATGCAAACACATTAATAGCACATTTGCATACACAGTTGGCTAAATGAGATTGCATGCAGAGCAGGATTACTGGTTACAAACACATTTATTTAGAATTTTCAATAAAGTATTTGTACTGCCATTCAAGAGGTCAAAGTGGATTCATCATCCTTTCTCTCCTCTTCGCCTTCTCAGAAGGACGCAAAAACGTTCTCGTCAACATGCTTTCCGCATGTTGCCAATCCCTCAGCGCAACGATTCTGGAAAAGGGACTCGCAAGCTAGGAGAAAAAACCCAACGGCGGTGATTACCTAAAGGTTTTCCACATTTCCTTCAAGTTTAGCTTATTGACGGTGAGGTTTCCAGGATGGGTAAGAGTTCTACATCTGACCACAGCACGAACTACTCCCTAAATGTCAGTTTATAAAACTCTTCTTTCCCTTCTGTTTAATGCCAGGGATCAACGCACGAGTCTGTATGAAAAGCAACGCGCTATCGAAGGCCACGCAACAGCGCTCAGACATTTCCAAAGCTGGGGGAGAATTCAAGTATTCCTTCACCCCGGGCTTCGAGCTGTCAGGGTGCTGCTAACCTTATGTGCCAACCCCAGCTTTATTTTCAGCCAGTATTTTAACAGAGCTATTTTTATGAAGAGAGAGAGGTTGCGGGTTCACCCACAGCACTACGCAAAGCTCCGAGTCCCTTTCTGCATCGCACCTGTTCCCGCGCGAGAACCTACGTGAGAAAGAGAAAACAAAACAGGAAAAAAAAAATCAATTATGTCTAAATGAGGAGCTTTATTCTTGCTCTAATTGTGCCCTCTGATTATTGGCTGCGGGTGCTTTCGCTGCACGTCCCCAGATAATGCTGCCAAGCCAGGCAAGTCTCTCTCTCGCCTTCACATTTCACGTCGGTTCCCGTTAAAAGGTCCACTCCTGCCTCTCGGGTTCGCCACGCTCGCAGCCCCGCCGATAAATCATCTCCCAACCTGCTCTTGGAAATAGGCTGGCTGCCGCGCGATGGCTCCGGCCGCGGTTGCCAAGCAACCTGCGCGGGAGGGATGGATGGATGTCTGGGAACCGCTGACAAATCGCCAAGTGGCTGCAACAACGGACTTCGCTCCGTCAAAATAAATAAATAAATAAAAACGTGTTTGGGAGAAGTGCCTCTCCCCCGCCTCCGTGCTCTGCGAAACACTGCGTGATTGTAAAATCAAAATCAAAAGGCTATTGTAATGAACACACACTTCCTGCTCAATTACTAATTGTTAAAAAGCTGCGGGGAGGCTGCGATCACACAGCGTATGGCAACAGAAATGTGATCCGGTAAACGAGATAAAGTCAACAGCACGCCAAGAAACCTGATCTAAGAACAGCCTGCAGTGGCACATCAGAAGCTGATGCACAGATCAAAAAAAGGCTGGCTATTAAAGCAGCAGCAGGAGGGGGGAAAAAAAAAAAAGGAAACCTGACTTTACTTTTCCTGAGCTCTAGAAGAGGTATTTGATAAACAACCTCCACTCTTTGGGAAAACAATTGGTGGATTATTACGAGTATTATCCATTGTAACACTGCTGCAGTTGCGTAGTCCCACATTTCAACAAGAAGGAAGAACAGGCAGGGGCAGACGAGCACTCTCATTTGAAGACTGCTCAACTTCCAGTTTAATTTCCTCTGATAAAGTAAAGGTGGGAAGAGGAGGCAGGCATTCATTTTTCCAAATCAGGTCGGGAGACCTCACCCCCTGCGGGCACCGCACCAGAGGGTCGAGCTGCCGGAAGATCTTCCAAGGAGCAACAAGTCCTGAACCTCCAGAGGGCTGAAAACGCACAATCCCTCGGGATTCCACATGCCTCTCCTCTAAACAGCAGTGCAGAAAGGCAGTTAAATTGCACACAAAGGCAAGCATTTCCTTATTCCCCTAAACTTAATCATTTCCACCAACAAGAAACTTAGTTGGCCAACTTGCCCACATTTATATTCAAATGCCATGGACAGACCGTCTGGTGACAGGCGTACGGGTTCACCTACGCAAGCAGGACAGGCGGATCCAGATGTGTGTGACACTCCAGCTGCTCACAAAACCTCCCCGAGACATTTGCTCTTCCATGATTTTCAGAAAACAATCACGGTGTACGTGTCCATAAACCAGGTTTCACACAGCGAGTCTAAGACTATCCCCTTCTGCGGGCACAGACCTTAGAAACCAAACTGGAGACTGCCTTCACTCACAAAAGAGAGAGCTTTCTATTTATATAACATCAGCTGTAGTGATTTGAGCAGGTTTTTACACAAATGACTTCTTAAAGATGCATTTGAAGAGTTAAAGAGAACAAAGGTCTGGCACATTGTGACCCAGAGAAGCAGAACAATATGCTGCTGCCAAGAGACAACAGAAAGCTTTTGATTAGACTTCAGATTGCCTTCTTCTGTACACAGAGAGATTCATTTCTGATTGTTATTTTAAACTGCTGTTAAAATGCAAGCATACAAAAAGCCTTCTTACGCATCAAAACTAAAGAGCAAGAAGTTGGACAACATGTTCCTTTTAAAGGACATGAAACTTCCTTTCCCATGTGACACCTGAGAGTATCTCCCTCTAATACAGGTAAGTAGTAGAAATTCAGCTCTTAACCCACAAACTTCAAGCTAAAAAAAACCTTATTTGCTTTGCATTTCTTAGACTCACGCTCACCCAGACTTGGTAAAAAAAATAAATGTATTTTCTGAAAAAATAATTGGTAGTTCCAATTGTTGTTGTTTTTTTTGAACAGGCTGAAACTAGTCAATAGAATTTCAGTATAGAACCTGAAAGCAGAGATAAAGATACATATAAAGCAACATACATACAGTGAACCGGAAGGGAACAGCAGTACTTGTGGAATATAAACAATGCCCTACTCGACCATCTTTCCTCCAAAGGAAGGGTTCTCAGGCATCAATTTGGAATATTAACCTTTCTTTTTCCTCACCTACTCTGAATCTCAAATACCCGTACCAAAAGCTGCAATGCCAGTGCATTCTTAAAGTTCTGAGTATTTCCTTGACTAACGCCAACGTTGGAACGTGCAGCACCTTCCACAGAGCTGAAGACGTTCCTTATGGTCCGTCACCTTTACTGGGCAGAAACAAGCCAAGAGGAAAACATCATATATTAACTTCCCTCTGAATTTCATTCTCTTCAGACTGTTTTTCTTAACAACAGTATTTTTACTCAACTTACAATACCGCAGGGAGCGCCGCTCTGCTCGCTAACACAAAGCGGATCTCCATTAAATCACCGATACTGAAACGCCCATTCCAGGCAATGACACGGGCGGGTGAACACGGATACACACCAGCCCCCAGCCCACGAGCCAGAGTTCAGCACCGTCAGCCCACGCGGCTCATAACTAACGTGAGGGTTAACAGAAAATAAGCTTCCCCTGGAGCTCTTCCCTTAACCACCAGAACATTCCCATTTTCTCCATTTTTTTTTCCCCCCAGAAAATTTTCTCTTTGTTACACAGATCATACAGAGTTCCGAAAACACATGCCCGTTTCCTCCAGTGTGACACTATTATGCAAGCCTGAAGTTGTTTCTCTTTCACTGTGACATTTTTTGTCCTTTCAGACAATTTGTAACACTAAGCACAAGAAAACGGCACTCGGACTACTTGAAATACACTGTATGAGCCTTTCAAGACTCCAACATAGTGTTTCTAGTGGAAGTTCCCTATTGCAGAAATATTGTTCCAGTGGGATTTCAACCATTATTGTCAATTATTCCGGAGACTGTTTCTGCCTTCAAACAGTGGCTTTATGCAAATGACAGAAGGAAACAAATAAAACCACTTCAAGAGCTCCCACACTTCAAGAGCAACAAACAAATCCAAGAATAATGAGACAAAATGGTGGCAAGAATCCCCAAGGAAAGTATACGTATAGAGGGGCAAATATTTCTGTAGGTAACTTTGCCTGGTAAATAATTAAACAGCCGGGCTGTTGACGGCAGCAGCGCCCAGCTTTGAGTACAGGCACCAAGATACAAGTTCCAGTTTGTGACCCTTACTAAAACGACGGAAGGCAACCTCTGCAAACTCCCCAAATTTCACTCGGGACGAGCCTGCCACTGGCTGCAGCATAGTCAAGAGATACCCGAGAGCGCGAACCTGGATATAAGAAATCCCAGTGATGGACAAATCCCCAGCGAGAGACCTTTGCTCCATCCAGCAGAAAGCAAACTTCCTCCTGGGACAGTTCTTCATCCCGCCAAGTTGTTTACAAGAAGAATAGGGTGTTCGGATGCGTTTCAAGAATTTCATGCTCGTCTAGTTACAGAGAAATGAAAATTTAATCCTTCCCATTTTCACCCACGATGACACGGTATTAGAAAACCTTGAACAAATACTGACAGACCCACACCCTTTTATAAGAACCGAACACTCCAAATTGGCATTCGAGTAACTTAATTCATTCTTTATTTGAGTTGTGTAGCCCAGGCAGCAGTTCCTGGGAAGAGTGGCAACATTCACCTCCGACTTACAAGACTCCACGCTGAAATCACATACCGTAGCCTTCTCTTTAAATAAGGAAGTAAAAAGGCCTAACCTTTTCCAGGACTTTGACTGATTGCTAATTAAACACTGTCTTCTGCCTTATATTTAAAAGAATCAGTATGTAATAAGCAGCACCAACACTGTACTAAGTTTTTAATTCTTCAGCTACCACCAGCTGCCCGTGTGGGTACAAGCGGCACCCGAGCACCGAATCAGCAAGAAGACCGCTTATAACCAAGCGGATAAACAGTCAGCTAACCTTGCCAATTATAATTACATTATTTTTAACCAAGAAGTCCCACTGCACAAGGTTTCAGTTCCTGGCAAGCTCTTGCCGTGCCCCCACGCCACAACCCTCCCTGGTCAATCATCCATGGTGGCTGTGTCAGAAGCAGGTGAGATTTCAGTAACGTGACCGATGCGTTTCTGCAACGCAGCCACCCGATTACCGAGGAAGGTGTTGGTTTATGTGGTGATCTCAGCTGTAACGTATCAAAAGTGCTTATAAAAAGAATGAGAAGATCCATTAATTTCCCTTTTCTTTTGTGTAAGGGGCTCTGAATAAAAACATGAGGGGGAGGAATGATGCCAAATGCGAGAAAGTGACACCCCCGAAAAAAGAGGAAATAAAAAAAAGATTTTAAAACAAAGGACCAGAAATGCATCTATAACAAAGGTGCACACTGGCAAAGCAAAGTGGAAGGGCAGATATTTGGGGGGAGGGAGGCGAGGGGGAGGTGGCACTGAGGCTACAGCATTACCTCCCCAGCCACGTAGAACTGGACAGTATCTTCCATACCAGATAAATGAAATACGCACCCTAATAAAACAGAGGTGCCCTCTTTTGCCTTCCCCAATTTGTAACAAATGGAATGTTTGATTTGAGTGTTTGAAGTTATTCCAATGCAGCAGCGGGTAATATGCTGTGATGCTTATTTATTAGCTCCTCTAAATGCATAAGCCCCTGTCTGATCAATCTCCCCACGTCGCCTAAAAGCTATATAAATCTGAGGGTACTCTGAAGGGGTGGGGGGGGGGGGGGGAGGAGGAGGCGGAAAGGAAGGAAAGGAACAAAAGAATAAGAAAAACCACGGCGGATCGTGCACAAACAGACAGGGAAACAAGTGAGAGATACCAAGAGGCCAGTAAAAGCTGAAGCAAAACCACAAAGCCAGAAGCTACGTGCGCTTTGAGTCTTTACCGCAATATATTCAAAACCACAAGGCTCATGAAAAGTACAAAAGCACCATTGGCCGAGGAGCACAAAGTAGTTTTTTAAACGCACCCTCGCGAGCGCCGACGGACCCTCTGGTAACCTCTGCCCAAACACAGCCCCTATTTCCCCGCTGCCAGGGGCAGCCACACTGGCTATATGGGTTTTTCCAAGAGGTTAAAAGTGAAGTTACTCAGCTACTAAAAACCAGTATTCTCCTAAGGCGGCATTTCCACGCTCAAAATCTCAGCTTCCCTCCAGGCCATCGGAAACCCCTCGCGTTTGCTGCGAAAGCCAGTCGGAAATTCAGCGTTCTCCGCTCTAGCAGTACCAGCAGGTACTGAGGATCTCGCTGGATCAAGTCCTTATTTGCTGTCAAATTCTTTTTATGGCAGTATAATCATTAGCTTTACTGGCACTGTCACCCTCGTAACTAATTAGGAATCTTGGATGGATGCAGAAAATGATTAATATTTAGTCACTAGGCGTCTACGACAGAAGCAGCCTATTATCAAACAAGTGACACCTCCACAAACTTAAATTAAATAATGGCTCCCGTAGAGGATTCGGAGCCACTGACGGAATGGCAAGCGATTTAAGTAACATAAAGCTAAGCAACTGGTGATGGATCGCAGTTTTTTCACTCGCTCCGTTACAGCCTGTAATAGAACAAATGATCATTTTTCAGGCTAATTGAATATGGCCGCCCCGTTTATACACAAAAGGAGAAAAAGCTATATAATTTGCTTCATTAAAATGCATTTTTTATGTCATCTGAAAGATTAAAAAAAAAATCTGTGCTGCTGATAGGGAAGATTAGAAAAATAAAATTTATCATGCAAACAGAACTTGTAAATGAGGTGTAGTTTGGCATTCATAGTGCTTATGTTTGTGCAAGAAAGAGACCTTCTGAGCACTAAAGCACCCAGAGCATCCATACTGTGACAGTAATCAAAGTTTCTTGAACAAGAATTATGACACTATACCAATTTGAAGGAGCATTTTGATATTTTCTGCTGCAACGGCCACTGAGCCTTACTAAATAATTCTCAGACAAGCTGTCAGGCAGAACCACAGGGAATCTAGTGATGTTTGGAAAAGAAATATCTTTTTTCCCCCCCCATAACTATTAGAAAACTCAAAATACTTGTTAAAAGAGAGCCTTTTCCGACATTAAAAGCAAAAGCTTCAAGCAAGAATGCTGCATGTCAAATATAACCTTCATGATGCTAAAGCATTCCGGGAGGGCGCGTTTCGGTGTTCCCAGGCTCCACAGGCCAGGTGACAAAATTAGTTGTTCTTCCTCTCCCTGCTCCGACCCCCCCGTTAGCTTTCCCTGCCTGGAGATGCTAGGAAGAGACCTAGGAAGCTAGAGAGCTGTTTAAAATTAGTTACCCTTCGACACTGGAAAAGAAGTTTGTTTTCTTCCATATTTCTAGCTTGGCCAAGGGAGCGACCCAGCCTGTCTGCCAGTTCTCCACGGAGCATCAACCAGAATGCCAGGAAACGCTGCCCTGGCAACAACGATCCGTTACGGACTGAAGCCACAACACCGGAATGGAGAACTGGGTTTCTCTGCCCTACCCAGCATGGGAGCCCTGAGATCCGTACTGCTTTCCAAGGAAAAAACTCTCACCTGGCTCCAGCTGTGCTCAATTCTTGAACCTCTCTGACCTACACCCTCCCCAGCTGCGGTTCAGCCCTAGGATTCCCCTTACCCCAGCTGAGCAGACACAGCCTCCACGTCCACACGCAGCAGAAGGCGAGGCTAAGCACAGGGGAAAAATAAAAAAAAATTTAAAAAATCAATTGTCATCTTGGTGAGTTGGAGACAACACTGAGATCTGTCTCCACACTTGCTTTGTTTTCGGTGGGGTTTTTTGTGGTTTTTTTTTTTAAAGCAATCTTGTTAGGAACAGCAAATTGCCATTTCCCACAGTTTAGACAGCAAACAGCTCTTTCAAAATAAAATAGTGACTTGTCATATCAAGTAATCCATTCCTGGCCTCTGTGTATTTAAAAAAGTGTCATTCCAACACAAGTATCCCAAAACAAAATTTACCTATATCAACTTCGACTAAGCCAAAATTACTTGGAAAGACGCTGGAGATTTTGACCATACACCTTAACATGGAAAAGTATCAAAGCACTTCACCATCATTTATCACTGCGTTATAATCGCACTTTTCGGTATTAAGGAGGTAAGGATCCCGTAGACTAATTTAAATTTCTTAACAGCTGCAAGACAGATAAAACTCAACCAAACTCCTGAAGTGACAGACTATTGAAATGATTTGAAATCAACCCAAGAACTCTGGTTGTCGCGATCAATACACGCCAATAAACCAGTCACCCCTCCTTAACCACCAGGAAAGGTGAATCTAAATTTAAATTATACTATTTATAGCATTTCCCCCCCAAAAAAATCATCAAGTCTTCTGAAAACAGATAGCTAACCGCCATGCCTTAAATTTAAATTATAAAATTGCTTTCAAAAGCATAAACAAACTCATACAACCCCAATGTTGGGATAACGTACACCAAGGAGCACGAGCCAGAAATTATCTAGGGCCATTTATTACATTTGCATTCAAACTGTGAAACTTCTCTTAACACTATCAGTCTTTTAAAAGTCAATCCCACTATTAACGAATACGGATTATCCTTCAAAAAAATTAAATTTTAGAATTTGGAAATTAAGTTACATACAAAGAAACAGAGAGTAAATAGGCCAGTGGGATGTAAGCGAGATAGCTCTGATACAGGGCGTCTTTTTTACGTGAAATCAAGAGGCCTCCCCCCCAAAAATGCCAGATACAGGGCAAAAAGTTTTACCATGATGACAAGAGATGAACAGGTACGTACAGTCACTCGCTCGCTACGGCAAAAGCATCAACCCTAGAAAGTCCCAGAGTTTTGAGGATCCCTGCGCTCTCCGGCTGCTCGGGCTGTTGTAACGACATGACTCAGGTTCCTTCGGGAGCAGAACAGGACACGGGACGATGTCCTATTTAAACCAGATCCCGGATCTCGTAGCAGATAAAATCTGAGTAAAAGGTCAGAGCAGCGAAGACAGTGACTGTGCCAGCGCCCAGGATGTCATCTGACGGGGAGAAGGCAAAAAGAGAGGCGTCCGTGCCTGGTTCATTTCCCTCCCTGGCACACGGCTGGGGCGAATGGTCTTTGTTTCAGCTGCGACAGCGCTGAGCCGAGCCACGCCGCTCGCGCGTCTATACATAGAACTTGTAAGATATACAGGAACGTTAAATCCGACTCCAGCCCTGTTGCTAAGGAACTACGGAGGAGAGGCTTTTTTGGCCCTCTTCATTTATAAAATAACCACCTTGCCCTATGGGAGAGCGAATGCAATCTCTCCAGTCCCTCAGTGCCTTGTTCTCATTTCGAAATGAACACGGAAAGATGACGGAGACTGCTAGGAAGTGCAAGGGAGCTCCGTGTTTTAAGACGCCCTTGAAAATGAGATGAAAAACACAGTTTCGACAATCAGCTGCTGCCGTATTTATTAATCTTTCAAGCAGCAGACTCTTTCCCCTTGGCAACAGTGAACTATGCGTATGCGCTTCTGCCTCTACCACAACCCTTTTTCTAGAGAACAAAACACAACACCAGCTTCTGAAAGCACCTACGAATTATTTAGTTTATACCGGAGTTAAACTTCGAGTTTAGAGTTTAGCTTCCCGTCCCCGCACAGAAATAGCCTTCTAAGCTGTGGCAACTGGCCAGTGTAAATATTTGTTGTATTATTTTTTGGGATCAGCAATATGGTAAGTGCTTAACAGATAAAAATATACCACATGAAGGCAGAAAGACGATGAATCAAGAAACATATGGCGGTTAAACAAAGCAAATAAAAAAAATGATATTGTTAAGAAAAGACTAACTTATCTGGCAGCTGTGGAAAGATCAAGATTAGCAAAAGCAGTGAAATCACCCATTTTGAAGCCAAGGTCACTGACAGGATTTATAGATTTATCCCTGAAGGCAGCCTTCGCTGAACATGAAATGCTGAATTTTTTTTTATTTTTTTTTTTTAATGTACTCCCCCCACCCCATTTGGGCTATCTCATTTGCTGGAGGCTTTTAAAATTCATTCCTTTTCACAGCTGGTTAAACAATGGAATCTTTCTGCAAACTAAAAGGACAAAATTGATTGCCCTACACAAACTTTTCTGCACGTATAATTGATTTTTAATTCACTGTCTTATTTCCGAAAGGACTTGACAATAAATTCAGTGCTGTATGTGCAATATTGATCCCTTTAAACAAGGGCTTGGATCAAAGACTGATTCAAGTTAATCACAACCAAAAAGATTGTTATCTTTTGTCTAGAAACCTGTGTTTAAACTAAATTCACCTTGTCTAGCCATATTACACCTTATATTTTCTAGTTGTACTGCACCTTTTAACTTTGTAAACCTGTCAACTGCTAATTAACTGCAATTTTATATAACTTGTAAATAACAACTTTTTTCCCCAAGCAGAATAATTTCATCCTTCATTGGTTACTTTTTACTGTGAGGACTGATGGTTCTTTTACACTCTAAGTTCTTGGAATAAGCTACAGACAAGACTGTACATTCTCACTCTTTCTTAAACTAAAACCTTATTTATTCTTCTTAAAATAAAGGTCCTACTAGACCACGGCAATTCGTGGGGTTTTTTTAATCCCAATGCTCAGTTCATTTTCAACTGTTACTGATTAACACACTTGCAAGTGGCATCAGATGGCTTGATCTCTAACATCCAGAAAATGTTAATTTAGTAAGAAGTGTCACTCTACTGTGAAGCTGTAATGTTTACTGTTTGTGGATAAAAAATTAAAGCTAAGCAGTAACTGGTATCTTAACCTTCTAAGCCCACTCAAGTACTCGCACACAGCCCTGTAATCCCAGCCTTCTTTCCAAATATCCCTTGATTATTTCCTCCCTGCCCCGCCTCCCCCCCAACTATTCCAGAGGCTCTGTTTCAATTTTGCTATGAATTACATTTTCTATAGCTGCCATATAAACAGTAAATAAAATTCATGGGATTTTTTGCCCCAGTAAGCAGCTCTGTCTTCCAGCATACCTGAAAAGCCTGGCTTCAAAGGAGTGAGCAATGAAAACAATGTTTTCAGGAGCAGATACTCCAAAAAGGGCAGATGAGAGACATTTGAAGATGATTCTGGGCAAAGAAGCCAAGCAAATAAGTACGTGTCTTTTGCATAAGTAATTTCTTGACCAGCTAGACTGGATTACAAATACTTGCAAACATGCTAGGAAATTAGTTTGCTGTGTCTTGTCATTTTTGGCAGAAGGATCTCCACTTGTATTTTATGACAAATGAGCTTTAAACTGAAGCCAGGTGTGGATACTTTAAAATTTATGAACTTGTAAATCCATGTACATGGCCAATTAAGGTTTATCGCCAGTAAGGATTAACTATCCCTGCACATAAATTTAAGAGGTTGTTTGAATCTAGGTTGTTTACCTCAACTATTCTACATCAAAAGCAATGTAAAATATTTAAAGGGCAGCATATTTCATGATAAAAGCTAGTTGTCAAGGACGTCACGGTGTGTCATCGACAGCTCTGCGTGGAGATGCACAAGTGAAAAAAAAACCCTTCTTCCCAAGGAACACTTAGCAATTTCTTTTTGAGAATTTAACATCTCTGAAAAGATGGGACCAAGCGTAGCAGAAAAAGGAGGAAGTGTCCAAGAAATAATGCAAGATGACTGTTTTCACCCAGATTCTCTTCACCTTTGGAAGATACAGCCCTGCATTTCAAAGGTGCTTCCATTAGCCTCACCAGTGTTCTTCATAATCAACATCTGAATGCTAATTAGGAGCACAATTCCATGCAGCAAAAGCATCCCTGTGCAATAAACTGCAACACAGCAGCACTGAACTCTGCCTTTAGCTAGCATGCATAAGTAAACAGAATTAATAACTACCCAAGTGTGGACGGGTGACTTAATCTGTTTCGATTAGATGCAGCTCAGCCTGAGGCCTTTGTGTTATTTAAAATGTGTTCATCATGTTTAATTAAAAACCTAATAAACTAGAGGTTCTTTTAGTTCTGATTTGTATTTCTCTCTTCTGTAAGCCGTATTGATTTTGTTAGTACTTTTTGATAAAAAGACAGGAAAAAAAGGACATTCTGAATAAAGAGACAAAAACCTAAGATCAAACCGGCAGGACTGTTACATGAAGAACAGCCAGAACTACTCTATTTCCTTCACCGTTTCCAAAACACGAGGCATACCATAATTGAAAACCATTTCATTAAATTAACAAAACTTAAGATGAACAGAGTATATTTTGTAAATGATAGCAGTTTCATGGGTTATCTGAAATGGAAGTGCGCACAATAAGCTTATTTTTGGACCTGGACCAAGCGTAGGGTCAGAATTGTACTGAACATCACTGAATGTATAAAAGCCATTTTGCAGAGAAGGTTTTGTCCCAAGATGGCTGGAAAAATCTTCAAGGACAATATTTCTTGTGAAATACTTCCCCCAAAACCACACCAGGAAATAGGGGTGTTCAATTTAACCTAAACTGAAAGAAGCAAATAATCACAGTTCCAGATTTGGCATCTGTGGAACATCAAGCAGCGCATCATCAGGGCAAGCACCAGCGCCAAAATACAATTTCAGGTTTGCTGGATTTACTCCCCACAGGCAACAAACTCTAAGTCTGCACATTTCAAAATACAATTTCAATGTCAGTTTTGAAACATTCAGAACTGGAGAAGAACTGACCAGCCCCACTCTCTTCCTTTTGAGGATTTCTGATTGCTCATATTAAAAAAAAATGCCTGTAGTCTGTCAAAGATTAAAAGAGGTATTTTTAGAGGTGACCATGAGATGCAGAGGAGAGCTCACTTCTCTTTCACTCTGACAATCCCTTGCTGAGGTCGAGTGAAGCATCTCTGTTCTCTCAGTGTATTGAAAATAAGACAAATACCAACTACATCTTGTCTGAACGACAACCTACTCTTGCACACAATGACAAAAACAGCGTTCGAGACACTGGGTGCCACCAGGGCTTAGGGAGGCCAGGAAAGATGGCTGAAGAAAATGAAAGGAGAAGAGAGGTTAGTCTGTAACCTCACATCAGGGAAAGCTATCCCATGGAACATGCATCCCTGGCTAAGGCAGTCCCCCCGTCCCAGTGACACTGACCTTGCTCTAGCAGCGAGCATCACGCCACCTCACACAAGAGGGCACTGCCACCAGTGTGCCAAAATAGAGGACTTGCTCCATGGCTTCTTCCCAAATAACCCATCTACTCCAAACCGCGCCGCTTCCCATTTGAAACCGCAGCGAGAGTCCGCCAGGAGATGCTGCTGAACCTTGGTCTAAAGGGCGCGTGCTTAGAAAGTGCTTAAATACAGCATTATATATGACAATTGCTGGACAAATTTGCCCACAGAAGTAAATTCACGAGCATTACAAGGGAAACCCAGCCTTCCCTCACCAAATCATTGCTGGAAATTGATGTTGTCAGGTGTCGCGTACGTCTTTATAAACAGGAAGCAGCTGCTGTCAGAGCTGCGTGCAGAGGCATCAGTAAAGAAGCTTCCTTAGCCACTTTTATTAGGCAGTGGGGAAGACTGGGTTTCACAGTATACCTCTTAATTTGCATACTGGAATAAAAAAAAAGTTAAAAATAGCCATACGTTTAGAAACACAAGGGAGACAACAAACCTCCGTCTTCATATTTACAGAGCCTTCCATTTAATTCAATCACTGGCAAATTTTATCCTCCGTTTAATCTGATCTCAACCTCTGTAACCACGTCATTAGTAGTAAAAACAACATAACTTCCATCCTTTATTTTAATCAGTTCTGATAACTGCAAAGCAGCTCTTACTTGGCAGTTTGGTCACAGGCAACAAAGCTGTTTTAATTAACAAGAAAGGCTTTATCTTTGGGCAACAGATAGTCCACAGAGAAAGTTAAAAACTTTATAAATAGACAAATGTTCAATAAATTTGAGTTATTCACACAGCGTTATATCACAAATATTACTGAATACTACAGAGACCTGCGCTGGACACAGCATTGCTATCATGTGCACAACAAAATCAACCACATTCATCACCCAGCACGGTGGCACTCCATCAAAATACTCCTGCAAGTAACAGACCGACCAACTTACCTGGGATTTTTGACTCAGGGAAGTTTTAAGAATTAGTTTTGTACTAAGTCAGCTCTTTCCTGGCAAAGTGACCCCACTTTTACTTCAGCTGCTTTTACCACCTGCCCAGTGACTCGACATCGCCCTGATACTCCTTTGCCTCCACTCTCCACCCCCTGCCTCTGCCCTGCAACAGAGCTTTTTGGTCACCCATCTTAAAAATCTGGCAGAAAACCAGCTTGAGAATAACAACAAAGGGGGAGCGTGACTTTTTTTTGGGGTCCAGAGGCACAGCGAGGGGCAGAATATGATTCCAGGATCAGAAAGGCAGGAATGGAAAAACGGAGCGCAGGAAAGCCGTGAGCGACATTATTCCAACTGGTCGCGTGCCACAGACCCGCCCTCAGTTAAGGAGGTTATTTAACAAAGCTTTGTGCCCGGTGTGGTATCTGCTTGTTTACACAAGATGTAAAAATTAGATAAGCTGGGCCACAAGAAGAGATTAATTCTGAGTCCAGCACAAGCAGCGACGTGGTTTGGACCTGGGTCTTCCACTTCCCTGAGAAGTGTCTCTCGGATTCTCGGCCAGCCGCGGTGCTAGGGGCGTCCTCGGGCTCATCGCCTGCCATCATGAGATGGGGGGGACACACTTGAAAAGGTTCTCACCAAAATGTAATTGTTTTGGCCAGGCTTTGGGTTTGAAACATGAGGGTTTTCTGAAAACTACTTTGTTGTGCAGTTCCCGTGCAGCTTTAGCCCCCAATACATCACTCAGAACGGTTTTTCCTCAGTTTCACGGAGGCAGCAATAAGGAAAGTTCCCTTGCGAGTCTCAGGAAGGCTCAGCAGGGCAGTACAGCTGCTTTAATCTGGACTGTTCCACGAACTCCCAGGGACAAACACGCTATGAAGTTGTGCAGGTGGAGCTTAGCTGTCTATAAATAAGAGCACAGTTTGATCTTTGGCTCGGCCGAGGCTGGAGGGCTGCCAAATGTTTCTGGAAACTTGGATGGAACAGAACGAGAACAAATACGATAAAATGAGCTGAGACTGACAATGATTTATAGAGTCAATGATCATTATTCTGTACTCCTGGTGTTTGCGCTTTTGGAGTAATGTTTCACTTTTCAATAAACGTTGCTTTTTCTTACGCGTAAGGCTCTGTTCTCTACCATTTCACACAGACCGCTCCTCAAAAAACCCCGAGCTGCAGCAGCCCTGGCATTCACGGCACAGCACAGCTGATGGAAAAAAACAAGGAGACTGAAAAAAATCTCCACAGAAAAAAGAGGTGTTGGACTGTACAATTTAACCATGAACATGGCGAAGAATACAGGCAGAGAAAACGGAGGTTAAAACAATACGAATACCAACTTACACACAAGGGCAGAGCACTTCAAGTATTTGTTCCGACAGTCAGTTCCCAAAACAAAACTCCCTTTTATGGCAAGATAACCTTAAAACTTATCAGGAAACTGCGTTCTAGGCTTTTTACTCATCCTCTCCTTCGCTCTGCTGCCGGTGTTAGCACACGATCCTCCTTCACTCTACGACTTCAGGCAGTCTCCTTACCACAAAGGCTCTTTGTTGGATTTCAGAATAAGCCTCCTTTAATACAGGTTTATATGGCCTGCCCTACCCCTAATCTAGCTCTTGCAAAAAGGTTTACATAAGGAGAGAGCAAGCACACATAATTCGTTGGAATAATGCCCTGAAAGACTTTCAGAAAAACTAGAGCTTAAAAAAAAAAGTCTCTCCAGCCATTGTCTGAATAATTAAAAAATTGTAAGAGACCAGGAAAGTTTCACCCATTATTAATCAGCTCTATTTTATAGCACTATTGCAACGTTATTAGTAGCTTAACAAGACCACAAAATTTTTATTTACTTCTTCAGATACTTTACCAATTAACTAAACTAGCTTAAAAATTAATTTGAAGGAAAAAAACCCGAAACCCAAGGAACTTCTCTCGTCAGTTTTACACAAACAATGCTGGCTTGCAGCCTATCAGATTTTTTTTTCGTTTATACCCCTGGTAAATTGAATTTCTGACCCTGTTTATTCCAATATGGTAGGGAGAAGCAGCTTTTCCAACAGTGAAAGGCAGAAACCATAAGCTAGTCTGAAGTTCTTCTGTGATAAATATTTTATCACAACTAACTTCCAATCATCTGGTTTTCTATTTTAGTGCACGCTGCAGCCTAATTATTGAGCTAGGAAATATAATATTTTTCCATTTTCACAGAACCAGACACGCCTAGTCATGCTGCTGAAGAGGTTACCATCTTCCTTCATGTTGCATTTCACACAAATCTATTCTGTTAAGCACAATTAACATCAGCATTAAAATGCAAAATATTTTTAGGATGCAATCCAAGCCAACTTGTTCAGCATTTCTCCTCGCTAGTGAAAAGGTATGAGTTTTGCCCGCCCCCCCTCTTTTATTTTTTTTATATTTTTACAGTCAAGTACTTTTGTGCGAGCTCAAGCTGCAAGGTCTGGAAAACAAAGGGGTGTCGTGCAGCAGCATTTGGAATCCAAACACAGCCAGAAAATGCATCTTGTGTTGAATGCAATATTTAAGAATATGTTTACAAGGTGCCAGCAAATTAAGATTCTATAATTTTCTCCCAACTTCACATGATTTATTTCAGTTTACAACCCCACAGAACACTGTTTCATCAGCACAGTTGCATCACGCCACACGTATAAAAATTAAGCCAGCAGAAACCTCACAACTGGCAACAATTAAACTCCAGAATAAACCACAAAAAGCACCTTTGCTTCACTAATTCTCACACAGATATCATCTCCCCCAAACTCTGGAAAAATACCCAGAAAGAAAAAAAAAAACCAACCACCAACCATGGTCCATTTGAGAGTGAAGTGCTCTCCCAGCAGCACACCCTCTCTGTCAACTAGAGCTTTTACCAAGAGGCATCTTTCTCAGGTCAAAATTATTTTTTTCCCCACTAATCAGACTGCTGAGCAGCATCTTTTAGTAGGCATACACCAAAATAACAGTTCAATCCAAAGCCATACACACCAAGAACTTCGACCGCTGTCTGAAGGAAAGAATGACACGTTTCCATGTTCCTTCCCCGCCTGCGCCACAATCCCAAACCTCCCAAGGCAGCCGGAACGGCAGCCGTACGGAGCGACCAGCGCCATGACCACCACGCTGTGTGAGCCGACGAGACTGGCGGTGTCCCAGGATGTTAAACTCTACGAGCCCAAATCCCTCAGCGATTCCCGCTCCGTAACTGCGACGACACAACGCTGCAGCGCGTATTTACCGCGTGCTCCAAACTCATCGAGTCCATACATTGCTTTGGGAGCTACAGATAATACGGACGCACCATTTTCAGCGCGGTTTTGGCGCCTGACAATTTCTACATACTTTAAAGTAAACGTGGATGGCATGGCTAAACCCCAGATTTCAGCTAATCTATTTTTGGTCTGCTCTTTGTCAAAGATTCATCCATCAAGAACTATGCCAGGAAACACTTTCTAACATTCCATACGAGGGGAAGAAGGGACTTAACCTCAAACTGTGTTTAGGAGGAACACTGATATGTAACCTCTCATTAGCCAACTGGAGCAGACACTGTAAGTCCCCTCCAATACCAGCAGGAAAAAAAAAAAACAGGGACAATACTTTGTATGTCTTTTACAACTTGTCCTAATCCAATTAATGAATGTGGCCAGCCTTCCTGGAGACGAAAACAAAAGCGGAATTTAAAGTCCAGACATTTTGCAGCTGTTCATTTACCCTATAGCATCCTCCCAAAAACAGTCACTTGATCTTCTCCTTTTAGATTCTACTATTAGAAAGGTATTTTCCCCCCGTCTAATAAAGTTCCGTATATCAAACAAGCGCCTGTTAACTCCGAACTGTGCAAAAATTTACCCTGTGCAGCAAATTATTTGCCCCCTCTTTCCCATAAAGATCACCTCTTCAGACAAAAACCTAGAAGAAAGGAAAAAGCAAGAGAAGCAACACGAACTGTAAGGCCCAAGGGAATAATTCATTTCCCTACCACTTCATCTTCGGTCCAACACTTCTCAATCAGTTTTGGCACAGGTTTCTTCACCAAGCGCTGCAGGGCTTTTCCAGCATCATAGTTACTTTCATGTAGCTAAAAAATAAAGAAGACAAATAGATCATTCAGTGGAATTAGCAGTGATCTGATATTGGAGAAAAAACACTAAAGGGGGCCACATGAGATGTTCTACGCCTAATTATTTTTACTGTTGATATATGAAGCGAAATTTAAACAACCTGAAGGGTAATTGGGGCTTTATTAGTAGAAGAAACAGCATTAAAACAAGTAATTTTCCCCTTCCTTCCTAAACGTCTCCCAGATAATGTCTGAGCCCATAAAACATTGAAGATGTTTTTAGTTAACTTTAAAAGAAAAATATTTTTTACATTAGAAATTCCAAGGAAAATTTTCAAAAGCTTCAACAAAATATTTTTCAAAAGGACGTGTATTTTAAGCAGCGTATTTTGTTCAGATTAGTGAAACCAACTGGAAAAACTAACATACAGGAGGGTTTGCAAGCCACGGGATGCCAAGTTTTCCCATCCAGAAAATTCTCTTTATTTTTATTGCACTGCAAAGATCACCATGTTGTTGGAAAACAAGTATGGAAAAGAAACAGAACCTCTACAGACAGCTATGGGAGCACATCAAAGCAACTAGGGATGTCTAAGTTGACATTACTGTTTCAGCTGGTCACAGCCTACAGTGTACCTTATTTTCTACAATAAATTCGGTATCTATATGATCAAAAGCTGTCTGAAGTAGACAGTAGACATTTAAATCATGGTGAGGCAGAAAAACGACTACACTGGGGGGGACGGGGGGGATCAACAATGAACCCATGAGAATCTCTGGCTCTTAACTCCTGACAGAAAACATTTAGCACACTGTAGATTTACAGCCTGTACAATCTTCAAAGGACAGTGGGATGTTAAGGACTGAAGGACTGGTCAGGAGCCTGCTCTATGTCTTCTGAAAATGATCTCAAAGAAAAAGAAATATTGCTGGGATGACAAAAACTGAATTATCTTCCTACGCCCAAGAGGGAGAAGGATTTGCATGTGAACTTCCCTACAGTGACAAGAGGCGGTTTTTCTAAACAACGTGCTAAGCAAACCGAAGCTTCAACCCTATCGATTAACATCACAGAATTTTACAGACCCTCAAAAGGTTCTTTAACAATGGGGCCAACCAAAACTTGATTCCCTACGCGGATTATCTCCCGCTTTTCCTTCCCACCCAAGATTTATCCCAAGCCATCTGCATCTCACTCTCCGGAAGCATCCACGCTGCTAGACCCCCACTAATTGGTCTCAGAAAACATTTCAAGGAGTACTACAGTTCTTGAGCTTTCCCCACAACTGATGAACCCAACAGGGATCAAGACACAATTACTGAACAGCGACGAGATAGTAACTGCTTTGTCGCTATTAACATAAAGTTATACAAGAGGATCAAAAGGCTCACATTTTACAACAGCATTCTGCTTCAAATAAAAATAGCAAGAGTACTTTCTTACTGCTGCTTACTTTAGGTATTGACATCTCAACCAACTCCTAAGTACCTGTTATGTACGTTTGACAGTGGTGAGACCCCTTTTACCCTGTGGTCACCTCCTAACAATACTGGTTTTTCCTTGTATTGCTTCTTTTGTCTGGTCTTGCCTTAACTCGGACTGTGAGCTCTTCGGTGCACAAGAATGCCCTGCGTTCACACTGCATCCACTGCCATGATTCAGAGACTTTTAAAAGCTCTAAGTTAGTTACTCAAGTTTACTTATGTTAAGCAGGTCTAAGTGATTTCTCCTAAGAAGTAAAGGCAGACATCTGAATTGAGAGAGAAGGGATTGGGGAAAAACAAATCTCTGGCCCTACAGAATTTTTTTTTTTTTTTAGACTATAACAAAACTCATTTTCCACTGAAAGCCAGCTTTGTCCAGTTCTCCCAGTAAATAATCTCTCTGTGAAGGGTTTGTGCACTGACTTTCAAAAGCCACCATACAACTTGCAGAAGGAAGTCAAATGGCACCTTAGATTGCTATGATGACATTTATAGCAAAATACAGACGTGTGTGCACATGTATGTGTGTGTCTTATAAACGTATATACAATATGCTGCTTTAAACCTGCACCGGTGCTGAATCTAGGTTTTGGATGGGACAAGCCCACTGTGAGAAAGCCAGCGTGGCTGCAGAGCTGTGGCACTTCTGCCAATGCCAGGGCAGAATATTCACCAAGACTTCAAGAGCTGCAGCAGGACTTGCCAAAAAGCTGGGAAACCGAAAGCAAAGCTCTGCACAGGACTCAGGCAGCTGTGGACGGAAAGCACATCTGTAAGGCTCCACTTTCACTTGCTGGCTTTCATCAATTCGGGTTTTAAATAGCTTGTGCATCTGTAAGCACGCTGTTTTCTTATAAAACAGGGTCCACTTTTTCCAAAATACGATGCCAAAAATGGACAGGGAATTTCACAGAACAAGAGGTGCCTGTTTCACACATGGCGAGCGGTCTACTGTACTTGTGCACTTCATGAAACAGTGGATTTTGGCTACCACGTATCATGCCGTGCCATCTTCCCATCTATTTTATTTGCATCTCAGGTTTCTGGTCACAAATGCCACAGAATGGATTGCGACAGTCTATAAAGTCAACCAGTCTGCAGTACAAAGCACAGCAGAAATTACTTTGTTTTCTTTAGTAAAGAAAAAGTCCCTGCACATGAACCTCAATGCATTAAAAGAAACAGCTAATTTATTCCATTTGCTGATGAAATTTCAGTTCCCTATAATCTCGAGCCTCCTTTGCAACACCTGAAGAGCTGAGTTTCCAGAAAAAAAACCACCACCTGATCAGCAATTATTACTGAACACCTCAAACGGGTGGTCTGAAGTCCAAAATTGCGAGGTACAAAAGCAGAAGCACGTGGCTCTAGAAGGTCAGGCCACTCAAAAATCACGCTGCACACCTCCTCCTGCCAGGGACGAGCCTGGCAGCAGCCACGTGGAAGAAGAAATCAGTACATTACGGGTTACACGTCATGCAAATTGGCTCAAATCTTCTATTATCTTGTAGGAACAGATCTCGAACTGATGAAGGTGCTCTTCCACCTCCACGAAGTTATTGGGGCATTGAAAATATATTTATACTCCAGGGAATTCTAAAGTAAAGTACTTCTAAAAATAAAAGGTCACTGCTGGGCAAAGATCGTTACCTGCAATGTGTTTTTCAGTATACATTTAGTAATACTCCCTTCGCTGGCGGCCTAAACTTTTTTTTTTAACCTTACCAACAACTAAAATAACAATAGCATAGAGGGTGTTACTGCAGTAAAATAAGCCCTTGGCTAATATAATGGGAACAAGAAAGAAAACTAAGCCAGAGTGGTTTTCTATTCATTTTCACCTTTCTACATGGCACCTACCGGCTGCCCGTTACAGATGCTCTGTGCTATAACTACAACCATATGTACCTCTGCAGAGTAACCACAGAAAACAAAGGGCTACAGAGATGATCAGGGGGCTGGAACATCTTTTCTTATGAGGAAAGGCTGAGGGAGTTGGGTGTCTTTAGTCTGGAGAAGAGCAGGCTGAGGGGGGATTTCATCAACACTGATCAATACTTCAAGGGAGGGTGTCAGGAGGAGAGGACCAGTTTTTTTTTCCGTGGTGCCCAGTGACAGCACAAGGGGGAATGGGCACAAACTTGACCATAGGAATCTCCATCTGAACATGAGGAGGAACCTCTTGACTTTGAGGGTGGCAGAGCACTGGCACAGGCTGCCCAGAGAGGTGGTGGAGTGTCCCACTCTGGAGACATTCCCAGCCTGCCTGGACCCCATCCTGTGCCACCTGCTCTAGGTGGACCTGCTCTGGCAGCTCACCTTGCAAATGCTTTTTTCTGTGCATGCCACTACCGAAAAGATTTTTCACTTAGGAAATTTGACAGTGTTGGAGAGAATAGTGCTTCTGTTTCTCTTCCCTGATTGCTCCCTCCCAAAACATGCAGTAATGCCAAAGCCTCTTGGTAACTTGGAGGACATCTTTATTTTGCCTCAAGGACAGATGATCTCCAGAGGTCCCGTTCAACCCCCATGATTCTGTATTGCTTCGGCTTCCAAAAAATAATTTCCTCCCCATCCCTTTCCTCCAGCTAACTGATCTCTGCAAGCTGCTGCCCCGAGATGCCTCAACACATCAGAGGCACCGATGGCACCTCACGCTGCTGTACGTCAGGGAGACACATCACCCGAGGTCACTTAGCAGAACCCACTGCTTTCCAACCTGCCTCCCCAGGTGAGATCTCCTAATGGACAACACAAGGGTGGCTTGGAAATCTGCCCTGCACTATTTCAGGATCGGTTCCCAGGACTGCACCTCCACGCAAGTGAAACGATAATCTCGGTCCCTCCGACATAAGCCACAAGGCAAATGGTAAGAGCGGAAAGTTAAGGCTTGCAGTGCCAGTGCCAACACTCAAGCAACGCTACTGACTTTAAACTTTTTTTTTTAAAAAAAACCATCTTCTTTTAAGATGCCTGTGGTACACAATACCAACTTAAAGGCACAAAAATAAGATGTTGTCTTTTCTACTGGGCACACATTAATTTTTCTCCTTGTTTGCACTCCAGCACTGGGAATAGATCCATCTTAAAGCAAAAAGGACTGTTTGTTTTGCCCGCTCTCACCTTGCAAATGCTTTTTTCTGTGCATGCCACTACCGAAAAGATTTTTCACTTAGGAAATTTGACAGTGTTGGAGAGAATAGTGCTTCTGTTTCTCTTCCCTGTTTGCTCCCTCCCAAAACATGCAGTAATGCCAAAGCCTCTTTGTAACTTGGAGGGCATCTTTATTTTGCCTCAAGGACAGCACGTGTTTTTCCCTGGCAGCCCTATTGCCCAAGCAGTTTCAACTGGAAAGAAGAAACAAGAAAAAAAAAAAAAAATCAGAGAAGCCCAGAAAGAACGGACTGGTCTAACAGGCAATGACTCCAGTTACCAAAAAATCAAAGAGTTTACAGGCCATCAGAACTGGCCCAAATCAGCCACAGAAAATATGAGCAATAACTTTTCACCAAGTACCTACGTTAATAACAATCACAAAACCTTTAAGCACAGACACGAAAGAGGAAGAACCACATAACAGAAAAGACACAGATGTGAAAACAAGAGGACTGACACATGTTTAGTCTCCTGAAAAAATGTTCCTTTTAGCAAGCAGGAAAAAAAAAGCTTTTGTAAATGATAATGCAGCAAAAAGGAAAAAAAATTTTAGAAGTGACAGAGTTACATTTACTTGTGTCAATCTGCCTTATTAATTCTCTGCTTATTCCTTTCGGTCATTTAATATATACAAGCACTTTATTGGTAAGCGACTCAAACATACAAATAATAGCTAATGATGACTGCGTATGGTTTCATTAACTTCTGGTTGAACTTTTCAAGGTATTGCTATAAACATTAGATTACTATCCTGTCATTTAGAGGATCATCATTTTTAGCATTAACTCTACCATCTAAATTGTGAACCACCGTGACATTGCATATGTAGAATACAAACCCAACAAAAGGAATCAACACAAATGTACTTACACTTTAAAACCAAACACAGCAATTTCTGCATCGCTGGACAGGATTTTAGATTAAAGAAAAATTCTGAATGTCCAAACCCCTCATTTATATTACAACAGTCATTAAACAAGGCTAGATCCCAGGCAAGCCTTATTACCATAAAGCCTGCGAATTACCACAAGGCTTCAAGTTTCTACTACAGCTTTGCAGCAGAGCTGCCATTTTCTGTCTGCGTGAGGTTGCAAATAAATTCTCCTTTTGGCATGGCTCAGCTGTCAGGCACCTCTGTTCTGTAATGAACCCATGAATTACATCTTGCAGCTCTGACATCTCTGGTCTTGCTCATCAAAATATTGTTCTTCAATTGTAATTTATAACTTAATTTAAATGTCCCTTTTACTGTGACCTTTTTAGATCAGAATGGCATCGCATCTGGCAGCTTCTACTTCAGCAAGGCATCCTTTTGCAATTACAGTCATTATGATCTCCGTTGAAAAGCCCATCTGAGTTCGGCTGCATTCATGCCACAATATTAAATAATTGCAGTCCATTAAGAACCCTGTTAGATTCCAGAGCCTTTTTCTCTAAGGAAAAATCGCTACTATACAGTGATAAAGTAGCACTGAACTACTTTGAAATCTACCCAGAAAAGCCAATCAAAGCAGAAGGATTTTTCAGGCGGAACACACTTTTGTAGGGATGCAGCCATGTCCGGCGTGCGCAGGACAGCATTGGAATGCAGCAGCTCTCCCAGTTTGAGCACTGGGTCTTCCTCAAAACCATCACTGGTCGGGAGCAAATCCCCTCCTGTGTCAGCGCACAAAGAGATAAAGCCTGACCTGCCAAACGGGAGGTAAATAAATCCCACCAATGCTGCAAGAGCGTTTTAAGACTCAAGTCATGCAGATGAGCCCAAAAAAAAAGACGATGGGATTTGCCTGGTACTGCACAGAGGATATTTACATACCATCCCTATTAAGCACCAGTTATTGTAATCTAGGCAGGCTTAAGAACGTTGTAATTATTAATGAGGTATTTGCTCCCCTCACTGAAGGGGACAACGGTCAAGATACCAAGTAGCTCCACAGAACTGCAGCAATTTTAAGAGAGTAGAAAATAAAGAGGAGAGAAAAGGAAAAAGACAACAAGGACAATGAAAAGCAGAATGAGAATTACTGCCATGTGGCTCGAGTAGCTAGGTCTTTTGCTGTAATTACTCTAATCCAAGCACTGAATTTAATACAAAGTGTAATTCAGGCCACTTTTTCAGTAGCAGAGCTGACGAATTTCAGTTTGATGCAGACACTCTTTTTAGCTAAGGCCACCTTGCCCTACTGTCAAATGAAATATGCTCCATAGCAAATACATCTTATTAGGTGAAACAGCAAAATCTATTTTCAAATTTGCAGCATTCTTTAAAGTGCTCATCCTCCAAAGTGTCAAGATTTGATTTTTATCAACCATGTCTGATACTCAACAAGACACCAGCCCCGAATGCCCTTTAATTCCACGAATTTCCTTCCCCCTCCTCTTTGAAATTCTACCTCCTCCCCACCTGCTGCAACGAACAAAACAATGGGGGAAAAATACACTGCCCTCAACAAAACTACTTTGCTGAGCTCCCTCTGGTGCCCAAGGACAAGGGACCCTTGAACCTATCAAGAACCTGAAGTATCCAACAAAAAGACTCTGCTCAACAAACTCGTTTTGCTAACATGCTGCCACAGTTAACTGGGGAGTTTTGATTTATGTAAGTTTTTTTATATAATTTTTTAATATAATTTTTATATAAATTTTATATAAGATTTTTATAAGTTGACACAGCTTGGCCTGCAGCTGAATTTGAAACTAACAAGAAAAAAAGAAGACGAGAGAAATCAGTAACCTACTTCAAGAGAAAATTGCTACTAGTTCTGTTTTTTTAAATATCTGATTTGTGCTACCTGACAGCTTGAAATCATCAAAAACAGTCTCTGCTGGCTTGGGGGAGACGCGACTTCCATCTCTTCCCCCCAGTTCTCATCTATTTTAAGCTTCTAAATAACTCTAATTGGAACAAAGTGATCTAAGATGCTAATGATGGAGATTAAAAAGCAGATGCTTGCGTTACATCCGCTTTCCACACACTGGTACTGCCAGGGCTCCGCCAAACAGCCCAAACTACAGTTGCAAAATACACAACAGTAGAGGGAGCACTAAGTGGGCCAGCTGGTTTGATGGGTCAACACAACAGCCATGGCTACTGCTCCACAAGCAGCCAGGGCAAGAACTTGCCAAACACCTGCAAAATTTGCAATGGCATTAAAAAAAATAAATTTTACATACTTCCCAAAATTTTTTAAAAGTAACCATGCCAGTCATTTTCGGCCCTTTTTATCTGCCCATTTCAAGACTTTCTCTAGAAAGATTTCCGGACTTATCTCACAAATAAAGTGCTGAAGTTTCCCCCCAAAGAGCAAGGATAAGGATGAATGAAAATTCAAAGTGGCAAAATTGTCTTACACACTAGAAGTGGCTTCATTTTCCAGCATGCCCAGGCAGAGAGCGATGGCCCCTGAAGTGCTATGCTACCTCATTTGAACCATGAGAGCAGCTGTTAATTAAGACTCATCCAAAAGGAAAACTAGTAATAATAAGAAATGCTAACATATATTTAAATAAATTTTTATGCTTTCAACCTTGTCTGTAGTTAATGAACAAGAAAATCTGGTCTAAGGGCAAGTTAAAACAGGGAGTAATTTGTCTGGGTGACATCTTACTTAGAACTGAATTTCCTTAAACTGATATTACACTGTCATGTTTGTCACTCATAATGACACGTTCCATGTAACAGTGTGTTATGAGAAGTCAGAACAACGCTATTAGTAAAGAGAGATTTATACAATATTAGCATATGATTGTTTTGTCTTTCTTCCATGTAGCAGTATGAGAGCTTAAGTGGTGGTATTTTCTTACCATAGGAGGATAAACAGAGTTGCTGGCTCTTTGATTTCCCCAGCAAAAATAACATGCACTTCAAAATGACCAGAAACTCTGAGATTCACTCTTCCACACTGAGTTTGCATGCTGTCATTTCCAATTCCTTTTCCAGGGTCTGCTGTTTTATATAACTGATGCTCACACTTCCTCTTGACTCAGAGCAATGGGTAAGGCAGAACACCGAGAATGAATTAGTCTTCTGGAACTTTTTAAAAACTGAGAACAAAGAAGTCATTTAACTCCTTCTTGACCTGGAATCTCTGAGAAAAGAGCTGTAGAAACTCCGAACAGCAGGCACGGGTCAAAAAGCAGCAAAGGATAAAAGAGGTCATGAGTTTCCGGCTTTGTGATAGTAGGGAGCACAGAAAGGTTCTTAGAACAGACCCGATACTGAACCATAGCTCTGGAGGACAGAGGCCAAGAGATGGGAGGAAGAGAAGAAACTACACCAAGATTTACCCTGACTCTTCCTCTGCAGCACTTGCCAGGCGCAGCAAGTATGTTTGTGCTCAATATTCACCACGTTACGATCCTTCCACGGATTGTCAGACCTAGAGAATCAGCTTTCTACCATGGAACAGGATCAACTTTCTGAGCGTATTTTTTTCCAAACCTACTGTCAGCCATTTCTGCTCTCCAAAATCACTGTTGTAGTGTTAAACCCTTCTTTTGATAGGCTTGCCCAGCTCCAACTCTTGTAACAGGCCCTCATCACATTAAGCCATTTTAAAATCAATTCTTTCACCCTTCGCATGCCTGAATTCTAGATATGACGACCTCCTAACACCCTCAAAAGCTTCAGCCTACTCTCCTGCTGAAGACAAAGCCATGATTTCGGTGAGGTTCCAACATTACCCCCATGGTGCAGATGACGACAGGGAAGAACCCCTTGCTCCTCCTCTTCCTCCCGACATACCGGTCAGTCTCAACGAGCTTCTGCAATGCTTCCTAATACCGTACGCTGGGACACCAGTAACTCCCACACTTTCCTGTAATGGTACATCAGAGGCAACAGGGCTCGTTTCTTTAGAGAAAGACCAACTCTGAGCAAGGGTGGTGAACGCAGAGATTCTGCTTGTGTGCCACCACCAGGTAGGTGTAGAAACAGACACAGGATTCTGCCTAAAATGAAGTGTGAAGGCACACAGCAGGCGATACCAGCTCCCTCACGCTGCTCCGCTTGGCTCCATTTCTTCCATTATGAATGAAAGCAGACGCAAAGCGCTAAGGGATGCAATACACCTGCAGCTACCAGCAGCCTACCAGAAATGGGGGGGCTTAAAATGCATGTGAACATCCTGAAGTTTTAACTAAGGGCAAGAAACCACTAATTTTTCCACTGGAAGAATGACTTGAGACGTTCCTGCAGCCTCAGTTGTGCCGATTCAACTACTCGGCAGCTCTCCTACACACTGCACGTAGGAACTGATGTTACTTCAGAGTATCCCACAACTGACACGTGCTTTGTTTCAAAAAATGAACAAAACCACAAAAGCACCACTTTGGAGGTCATATGAAAGTTTTTATAACCAGAATACTGTCAAAAAGCCACTAAACACTTCTCTCTATTCACAACCTTTGCAGATCCTTAGTAAGTCTACAACAACCACTCCAAAATCCTCCTATGCAGTTCTCGCAACAGGCAAAGTTGTGAAGGTGGGATAAGAAAAGGAAGGAAAACACTGAGGAAAACACCTGTGAAAACAAGAAAAGCTATTCAAAGGAAGACATACTAATAAAACTTTGGCTATTGTTTGTGTGTAACAAACTATGTTACAAGCTTGCAGAAGGTATCATGTTTAAAGAATTACAACTGTGATACAAGCATGTGTAAATATTTGTTTTCCATCTCGAAAAAACCAAAACCCACAGGATACAGCTGGAGACTTACTGCTTGCTAAGTTCACATGTTGCTTTTTCACATGTACAAAACCAGGTTTCAACACAATTGAGCTTTAACCAACTTGCCTATAAGCTCTCCCTCATGTAAGAATTTACAGCTTTTCCAAAAAATGCAACAAAAAGGGACTTCTACTGATGTCTTAGTGTGAGTTACCTGGGGGAAAGAAATTACAGACTCATGGTACAGTTATAACTTGGGAATTTCACTTGCAGAAGTTAGATATCAAAAGAAGGGCACATCCTATTATATTTGAAGGCAAAATCTCCTTTGGATGCTTGAGGAGCAAGACAAAAATTCCCCCAGTGAAGTCCCCCATTGAAATGAGCCTTCCCAGGTATAATAAAACTTGGCCCTTAAGATGATGTAAGTTTTCTGGTATTCTTTGTTAATCTGATCTTTAATGCTTCCTGATCTGAGAGTTAACAAAGGCAAAACTCAATGTCATTTCTGCTTTTAAGAACATTTGATCTACTTTATTAGGTTTTTTGGTAGGTCAATAATGAACTGCATGGGAAAAACTTAACTTGTCTGACACTGCAAGCCACAATCCAAGAATACGCTTAAATGTTTTGGCACTGGACATTAGCTTAAAAGTACGACATGGACAAGAAGGACATTCCCTATAACAAGCACTAGGATCATACCTCTGAAAAGTTCTCAGTCCCACAATGAAGGAACACTCAAGTATTGAATTGCCCACAGCCAAAAGAACTTTTGCAAAATGCAATGCCAGAATTGGAATCTTTAAGGGAATGCAGGACACACGAAGAAACAAATAAAAATACAGTTTCACCTGCTTGTCTGAACATGCTTGAATTTGACCCTGCCACAGAACTTAAGCGCAGGGTTGTCTTCATTTTCATTTGAAAGCCGGAACCCCTTCTGCTCGTGCTCCACATCAGTATTACAGATGGCCCAGGTTACCCACCAATCGCATGTGTTGCAGAAGAAATTTATCCACAAGTAAAACATATTGGCACCACAATTGGCCGTTTTTGAAAAATACTTCCACAAGACTTTTTCCTTCCTTCTACAGAAGAGAACAAAACGGTATGTCAGATGCTTTCCCACACTGAACATGTCATCGGAGTGGGCGATGCACTTGCAAGTAAAGAATGCTAAGCAAAATAAGGGAGCTAATTAAATTAGCCTGACTTGGAAAGGGAATGAATTGTAAGGTTTTCGATTGATTTCCAAATTTCCATTAGCTCGGAACAGACAAAAAAACCCAAACACCCACAAATGGCTGATTAAGTCCTGGCTCTCCTGCATGACTTTCTTACTAAGGATCTCCACAGGTATCTTGTAAATACAGCGTTTTGAAGGGCTTTCTGATGGTATTTAACTCAAAGCCCCAAAGTGAAAGTGCATTACTACTGAGTTAACAACTATAAAACCCTCACATCAACCATGCTGGCTCTCAAAAGGCAATAAAGTTGTCCACGGTGACCCAAAACAAGGTCTGGCAGTAACTCAGATTAGGATTTCCATTTCCCTTTTCACTTATTAGGAAGAGTTCTGCCTCAAAGCAATGTGGTTCTCCAGTTGACAAGACAGAAGGAAGTGGGTAGCTATAAAAAAATTAAAGTGTTTCCATTGCCTACCATTTCACCAGTAAAAATGGCTTCACGCATTACAGTTCAATTCCAAAACTGGAAAAATACAACGTACCGAATACGTATGTTTTCATTTTACGTAACTAATATTTTAAGGTCTAATGCTTCAAATGGCCTTTGTTCAGTAATATTTAAACAAAGCACAAAAGACAGCTGGTTTTAGAAAGTCAGCCAAATTCAGCTACCTGTTTGATGGCAGTACAACAAAAAAGCCTCTATCTAAAAATATCACGGTGAAAAACTTTCAGGAATTAGTATGTCCTCCTCCCTACCTCTTTGTATGACAGCCACCACTCATCAGGAGGGCAACGAACTCCAGATGAGAACTTTATTTCCTTCCTAAGGGTTAAAATGACAAATGTGGCATCAAATCCCAATAACCCAACAAAGGAACAGGGGCTGAAATTTACCTGGAACATTAAGCGAATAATCATTTCAACGAGCTGATATATATGTTGCATTGTGCCTTCCACGATCTTCATTTCTATCTGGTATAATTAACAATAAATCATTCTAGGGGCTCCAGCATCTGTTACTACATAAATAAAACACTAGCAAAGGAGCTTGTCAAGACTGATTTATATGAAGTGCTGCTCTGAAGTTTATTGGATTTCCATAACAAGAAATCATACCATATCAATTTTTTTTTTTTACATTAATCTTCTGGGTTGCATATGATAATTTCTGAACGAAAACACAACTTAGCACAGGGTAAGATTCTCACAAATTATTTATCAGATAAATCTGCTAGGTTTTAAACAGATGGTGAACAGAAAGATAAAGAGGGCACCATTTTGTCAGGACAACAAATTAGCTATCTAAACTGTATTAAGTTCCTCAAAAGAGTAGACTCTCACAGATAAGTCAACGTGCCTTATAATATCGCACCGGCCAGAACTATAATTCACTTAAAATCCTTCTAGAAAAATTCAAAGTGAACAAGGAAAGCATCTTCACTAGTTTCTAAAAATTGCTATGAACAGGATTAGTGCACAGAGTAGATTCTTGAAGCCTAAATCAAACATCACACAAGCTTAAGGACCCTTCAAGAGCCATTAAGGTCAAACCTTGTGGATTGTATTTTCTTGGAAGGCCACGTTCAGGCAGACGATTTAATGGGAACTACACTGTGTCCATACAGGGCTGAATACAGCCTAGAGAGGAAGAGAGGACTGGTACCACAACACCTACAAAAGAGAAACTTCTGCAAAGCTGAAGTTAACGAGATGACCAC
The DNA here is from genome assembly GCA_013398295.1 of Chionis minor. NCBI lineage: Eukaryota > Metazoa > Chordata > Aves > Charadriiformes > Chionidae > Chionis > Chionis minor. Next base: position 211,378 of record VZSF01001520.1, read on the forward strand.
AAGAACGCCACGGGGTAAGTCTTCCTACTATACATTAGGATGTCATATTGGGGGGAAGGGGAAAGTCAGGACAACAGCAGTCAAAAATATTACACAGACAAACAAGATTCTTAAGAGGATAAATTAAGAGTTTGTATAGTGCTTTTTTCCCCCCGCCTCGAAGTGTGAAACCCTGCCTCACTCAGCAAATGCGTCAGCAGCGATTTTCTAAAATACATGTGCACTAGAAATACAAAGAGAAAAGGAATCAAAAGTACAGAAACAAAATATTCTGGGCCTAATCTGAGCCTCAGAAGCAAGAAGTCCACAAGTACAACTGCAGGTTCCTGAGACTTCCAAGTGATTAAAGGGGGTAATTAAAGTAGATAGTGAAGCAGTGAAGCTAAATGAATTTTCTGCATTACTCTCTTATTGGAGATGACAGGGGCAAAGAAATTCCCCTTCCAAAAGCTCCTTGATGATTATTGGCTTTAACAGAGATTTGAGCCTCTAAGAAGGATGTTTGGGAACAACTCTGGAGTGGTAAACCCCCAGAATCAGGTGGCATCCATCCCAAGAGGAAGGAAGGAAGGAAATCAAAGCGGAAAACACGTAAGAAACTGAAGTGGATCTGCAATACAGACTTAAATGCAATTCTTATCAAACAGTATAAAAATCTTTAACACGCTGGTTATCTTTAGGAAAGGAACCAAAGGACTACGATCTATACGTTCTGCCCAGCTCTGAAGTGTGCTGTGAAGCACCGAGAAACAAGACTTGACTTGGCAGATCTAAAAGCAAGAACAACAAGGAAGCATTTAATTTGGGTGCAGCATTTGATCTTGGATTTCCGCTGGTTACACATGCAAGTGCACAGACTACATTTAAACCACCTTGCAGAATAAGAATGAAAGTTCTGCTGCTGTTTATTAAATAAGTCCTAGAGGGGCACATTTTAGATCTAATCATATTTTACTCCTGTCCGTTGCAGGGAACAAGACAAAAACTGATGCACTCTGACACATACGTAATCAACTAGAAGCAGAAATAAAATAGAAACACCAATGCAAGTGGTTTTGGTAAGCTAATGTTCCATAAGTAACACTCTTCATGTCAAGAATACAGGCGTTTTAACTTTAGTGTACATATCAAGCTATGCATACCTAGTCACAGACTTGACCAGTTACAAACCAGTTCTACAACTTATGCAGATTGAGCTTCTTTTTAACTTTCTGAAGTATTTAAAAGCTTTACGCAATGAGATGCTTTACTGGCAGTACAGAATCAGTTAAGCATATTTAATGTGATTAATCTGATAAACTCAGTTCCACTCGCTTCAATAGAACAACCAAATAACACCACACTTAGGACACTTCCTCTAAACAAACAGATAATCTGTTCTCTGTTGCAATGATTATCATCACTCAGTTGCTGATGTGTATCGCAACCACCTACAAGCTTTTAAGAATTATATAAATAAATGGTTAAAAACTATGCAAGTGTAAACAATTAAAGCATAGCAAGCAGAGGCAGACATAATATTGTGGTCATTAGGTGGTGTTTAGCATTAGCCAATTTGCAGGAGAACAGCATACTAAGTTGGTTTTTGTTGGTATCACCAGTTGTTTTATTTTTACTGAATGAAAACAAATTACTTGAGCCTCAAGCACTGTGAACAAAAGAATGCATGAGTTGCTGTAGATAGTTACGGTGCTCGACACTGAGGCAGAACATGCTTCAAACTACTTTTAGGAAAGGACAGCTTTAAAAATTAAATCTCAGGCTACACACCACATCCTCCCTTGGCAGCTCCACAAAAAACATGCTCAACTGAAGCTGCTCCCAGCTTCCAGTCCTACCAGCTGTCCATAGGGTCTGCACATTTCTACAGTGATTGCCCCTAAAACAGTACAGATTTAGCTAGAAACCCATCCTTTCTACAGCTTTCACAAGTGTATGTGATTACAACACAGCCAATAACCACTGGACAGGACAGAACCCAACTCTTCAGACCTCCAATATATGTTTTATGGATAGAAGGTGACATAAAAAGAGGAAGAATGAAGATTATCTATTGGCAGCATCAGCAGATCTGTCTATGAGTTTCCTCAGAGTAACACATGACCAGTTACATATAATTCCTTTTATGGTATTTCAGGAAGGGAACAATGAAGACATAACAAAGGTCAGCTTAGAGTCACTACCACCACGGTTCTCCAAAAGCTGCAGATAGGACTCCGGGGAAACAACCAACTACAGATTTCACTATATTACCAGAAAATATGGAATGACAGAGAAGTTTCTTCAGCTTGATCTTAAAAAGCATTTCACATATGATTTACTGCTGTTAGTGCCCCCCAACCTCCCCAAAGCAGTTAATTGTTGTAGCTGTACTGAAACAGCGTGAGCATCTCAGCATAACGCTCATATCTATAGAACTACTCAGTAGTGTTTTATTTGCACACGTTATGTTCCTGCAAGACATAACAGGACATACGTGCATCCAAATATAAATTAAAATGAAGACTGGGTCATGCGTGTGACAAACTGCAGACAGTCACTACCGCACACGTGACACTATACATCTGATGGCATTACGAATTTCCCTTTTAGGAAATAACTATTGTTTTCCTATAGCTAGGAGCTAGGTGGACTGCACGAAAGCATCACTAGCCAAGTCAGGTGCCCGCTGAGTAAGTAACAATTCCAGCTGGTGTACTTGACCTGAGAGCCTTCCCATACAGAACATTCCCTAGCTGTCATCTTAACAGCACCACCCAAAAGTTTATCACTGAAGTCCTGTAGGTTAGATTTTTGAAAACTAGCTGATATGTGAAAGGAAGTTACGATATCCTAGGCTACTATCATACTCACGTTGCAATCCCAAAGTCTATTTTACCTGCTAAGCATTTTATGCACTACATGCTTTAGGTAGTGCAGAAATAAATGGAAAAACTGTTCTTGCATGCAGTAGTTCTATATACTTACTGTATTGAGTGCGTTAAGTGTAGTGTCATCACGGGAGGCTGCCACACAACCATCTTCTGTGGATCCTCCATCACACATGCCTGCAAAAGCTGCCATGCTCCTTTATAGTTTGAGGGGAAAAAAGTTTAAATTCTTCAGCTACTGTTTGATGCACACACCAGGCAATACACAGATAGTATATTTACACCTTAAATCACGAATTTCAGATACTGTGGAAACAAGTAAAACGAGGCACCACAAAAACTGCTATTTTTTTTATGCAAACCTGAGTCACCTCAGCATATGGAATAATTAATTCAAAACTAAAAGTGGATTTCATCAACTGAATATCTGCACAGCAGTAATACCAAAGCCTGATCAGGCTTATGGAAGATACAACCTCCAGACACGAGGACAGAGCCTCAGCAGAGACCGCAAAACTTTTGTTGTAATCTTAAGTTTCATTTTGTTAGAAAACTGACTGAAATCGCAGATTCCCCACATCTCTGAATTCTTGCAAACTACAAGTAATCTACTCATCCTCTGAATTATGAGGCCCGTCAGCGCATCTGATTAATCTACCAGGCATATCAGAGATCTGTAGGAAATTGAAATGCAAACTAGAGCTTATTCAAAAAACCACTCAGTCTCTGAGGGAATCCTGTGCTACCACGGCTATTCCACTCGCAGCCGTTACTTCCCTTGTTACATGGAACACACCTAATGCCCTTTCTGTCACGCCAGCACATACTTCTGGCTTGCCATTTTAAAGCCACAGCCAATGGAAAGACTCTGTGTTGGCCCAACATCACGTCAGGGCATTCTTATCTCAAACTAAACGTTTCAACTCATCCGACTGACATCCAGAGAACACCAGAAGTGAACAGAAAGGAGGGACCGCAGCCAGCTGCACGTACGCGGCAGTCCCCATTTCCACTACAGCATCCTAAAGGCATCGGTAGCGTTTTGGCTGAAATTACCTTGCTGCCCGAAGGTACATAAGTAAGTCACAGTCATTGACGCCTGGCATCCACACAAGTTCTTCATGCTGTGTCACTGTGTCACCATCTGGGGAAGGAAATGGCTGCAGATCAGGAAGTTTAGCCTGGGAAAAAAAAAAGCGAAGAGTTCATACAGACATTACAGTTGTTAACAACATTAGGAGGATGCATCATTGTTATTAACAGAGTTTGTAAATTCTCTGGAATATTACGATCTCATGGATGGGGGATATTCAGACCACAGGTGGTGAAGCTATTTGATCCAAGTTTCAGAAGTTTGAGGAAACTTGGTCATCAAGCCCCAATCTATTCCCTTTATCCAGCATTCCTTCTTTTAGAAGGGCAGCTCATGTTCTGACATCTATGCAGGGTTAACACCACCTCTCAGGCCACCACCAGGGAAGCCCTTCTGCACGTAGACCAAGCACAAACGTGTCTGCAGAAACAGCACAGCTTGAAAGTAAACCATTTCGTACCGCATACATAGTCCTCTGTTGTATAGAAGTCAAACATTGTTGGACAATTTACCCTCAAAGAGACAGTTTCATTTGTCAAAAAAGATGCTGTTACAACTCCTGCTTGCCAGGCTAAAACATCCTCATAGAACATACTCACAAGAAAGACGTCCAGAATGTGGCTACCATATGCGGACCGCTTTAAATCAGTTAAAAACCCGACACGTTTGACACCAAGTTTAAAATTAAATCCTCAGTAAATCATTAAAACTCTAAGGAGAAACAAAGACATTTTCTGAAAGTGAAATAGCTCAGTGAAATGAACTCTGCCACTAAGGAAGTATCACACTGCATCCAGAGACCCAATTAGCATCTTTAGTCATCTACTGCTATGGGATGAGATAGCTGAGAGCCTCTTCAGAAACAGCTTTTAAGCCCTGTAATTACCTCCTATACTCACAACACTAAACATATTTGAGAAGCAACATTTTTACGTAACCAGTAATTACAAGTCACAGGTTCAATGTCTTTCATGTTCTGCTCTTTAATCTGTACTTTATTTTACTTCTTCCCTGGGAAAATGGCTATGTCATTGAACTTCTCTTCTGGAAAAGGGTAAGCAAGCATTCCACCAAGACGACATTTCTCACAGAGCTCTGCATTCTAGCAACCGGGGTGCTGTCACACATTAACGTTCATCCTCATGTACCCTAGGAACATGCTTAATTACTAGAGAGTTACTTCTAAAAGCAACTTCCTCTTGAACACTTCTGGTCATTAATTTGTTAGCCAAAAGGTTTCCACAGGAGAACGTTTAGTAGAGACCCACCTCTCCTCCTCCTCCTCCGCATGGAAATTTGAGAATAACTGCAATTCTACATGTTTATCTTCACTTGTGTCCCTACTTGCTATTATGATACAAGCAGTAGTTTGCATCTGCGTGCTAAGTATCAAAAAACCCCCAACAGTCCTCTAACACGCACAGTTTAAGGAAAATGAAGGCGACAGATACTCATCAGAAACCCCTCCTGGGATCTCAGGGTTCTTTCTGGGTTCTGCTACATATACTTTATTCTCAATAAAGCAAGTGGAGGAAAGTGTAGCCAGTCCCTGAGTTAACAAAGCCCAGTGTGTAGAGGAGACTATTTATGCACTTTCCAAAAAATTAATCAGACTACAGAACAGAAAACGGCAAATATCTTCCATCTGACTTCTTACTGTTGCCTACAATCAACCATTTACTTATCTTAAGATTATACCTTATACTAATGAACAAGATGAGAATATATCCTCTGAGCGATGCCATTTGTCAGAAACATAGATGCTCAGCAAATGAGTGAAAGAATAAAGGAAGTTTATAGGATTAAGCAAGCAAAAATTAACAGTATTGTAAATCAGTGGACCTTCTTCCTACTTTTCTTTCCCATCCATAAGTGCATTCAGTAATTACACCTTACAGCACAGGTGACTAATACCTGCCAAAATATTAGATGACAATTGGAGATGAAAGTTGTTTTGAAGGTATCCTTTACAGTACTGTTATTACGACTAGTGAAAAGGCTACTATAGGTTTCATTGCCAAGGACTTCTCTTGCTCGAAATGTAAAACACCCTTCCTTAAGAACGTTACATAGCTTCCACAAATGTTTACTTTCACTAGTTATTAAATAAGATTTTTAAAAGAGTCTGGATGAATATTCATCACTTGGGTGCAAAAATCCAGTACTTGGACAGCACAAAGTCAATTCCACAGGTAAAGGAGAGCGCTCCGTTCCTAGTGACAGAGCCAGCCTTATAAACCAGAGGAAGTTGTATGCTAATGCTGTTTAAGAACAGATTATTTTAAATGCTTATGAAGGATTTCCCTCAAATTAGAACTAACATACCAGGAAGAAAATAACATCTAGAGTCTTAACCTTATTCTGCTTCCCGGTGGTTGAACACATTCAGCATGCTTCCTCAATTTCTGTTTTAACAATCCAAATGACTTCAGGCACTGGTCTTCAGAACTTACAGTTCCCACTGCTCCTCATGGTCAAACAAACAATACAACTGAGGTCTCCCTATCTTTAAAATCGGAACTTATCCTCCGTACAGCATCAGGAAGTGAAAAGAAAGACCGCAGAAAAAAAGTTTCCCGAGAGACACAAATAAGATACTACAGTTATAACATGACTTCTGTAGACTATGGACAAAACGGGTATTTCAGTAATCCTCCAGAACTTCCAGGCCTCACAGTTAAAAAGAATTTAAACTGCTTTGTATGAAAATTCTGCAGGTAAAAGAGTGAGGACCAGCTAACCTCTTGAATGGCAGGGGGAGAGCGCGTTGGTGATGTTGGTACGAGGCAACACACGAAGAGGGTATTTAAAAAAGAGGTCTACCCTAACAGCCGCCACAACTACTCTAATTATAATCACTAATTTCATTTTTAAGACGACTGTTGAATTACTAAATACACAACGGCCCCCCTGAAGTGCCACACTTGGCCAAACTCATTTAACACACAAAAATAAGAAGAGATGTGCAGACGCGAAGTGTAAACACAAGTCAAAAAGGAAATGCGGAGCCGCAGATGTGACGCCAGAGCGAGCACGCTCAGAGACAAGCATAAAAGGGAGAGCAGGTTTACAGCTAATTCTGCACTGATGACAGCTACATTAGCAGACATGCTTAAAAGCACTGTATCCTGTGTTAAAAGATGAATACATACATAAATACATACTTATATCTCAATACAGTTGCTGCACAGGAAAGAAACTTTTCTGAGATTTGAAGTTCCCCCATCCTTTTAATTTTGTAATGTTGTTCTTGGAAAACCGCTATCTTTTTTTTAACTCCCTTCTAACACAACTCCATTTTGTTTAAACACACAGACTCATGAAAAGGACTAACTGCTACAGGCAACATACGATCAACTTGACAGTTTTACTATTGAAATTAAAATTAAAAGATCTACCTTGAATATAACTGGAAAACACCAAATTAATTTTTTTACAGTTTATTAAAAACAATGCTTGGTGAAAGCCAGCTGAGAAGGCACTCATTTTTAACTCCAAAATGTGCCCAATACTAGCTGAGATTTTTCCTTCATTTCCAGCAGTTACTCATGTTCCTTCAATCTTATTTTAGAGTTAACCCAATAGCACTTCTGCTAGTAAAAATCATTAACATACAACATTTAACATAGAAAAATCTCATTAACTGAGCTAAGGAATTCTGAAGAACTCATGATGACTCTAAAAAAATCTCACTGTACTTGAATGCACACAATTTTAATCAATGTCCTCTGAACAGATCAAGTGGCAAGATCATGCCCTCAGGATATTAGAACACCAAAACAATCCCTTACCTGATGGCTGGGTCCAACTCTGATTTCACCTTGGGTACTGTTTAGCCTCCTAATACGTAAAGAAAAAAACAAGAATGAGACAGAATTACAACGACTGAAATTTAGGATCACGTTGTTATTTTTTTGTCATTGCACTTCCAATGCAAATGGAAGAGAAGGAAAAATACTACATTATTAAGAGGAGAGGATATACACCGGTGTATTACAGGCTACCCTGCAAAAGGCAAATACCAACAGGGCAAGTTGGGAACTTCTAGTCAGGCAGTTGAAGTCAAGAAGAGGATCTGTGCAATCGGTCCACACAGCAGCACAAAAGCACTGGGGAGTCAGTAATGGCACACGCATCTTCATACTTTTTGATATTTCGATTTCACGCAATGCTGAAGTAGCGCTGACTTCTAATCAAGATCCCTTTAAAGCACCTCCAGCTCTGACCGCTGTGTGCTTTAACCAGCCAACTCAAAAGTCTGTTATGCAAGGAACCACCTTCCAACAAGCCTCTGATTTTCACTAGTATTCTGTTCCTTCAACTGCCTATTTCAACACCAAACCTAAAATAATGCAGACAATATGCTAAGCACTGTGCTACAGACTGATACACAGGAAATACCGTGTTCCTCAAACACTTCTGCGGTCATTTTCATTTTGAAAGAGAAAATATCTTAAATAAAAATATTTGGGGTAATAACCTCAGAAGAACAGAGCCTCACATTACCAGAACTGGCAAAACTAATTCCTCTTTTTCCAGGCAGAGTTCATGGAAAATCATTCAAGTTACTTTGGATCTCACATGCAAAATTATCTATCTCCTGTTTTAAGAAGTTAAAATTATTATTGCTGCTGTTAATTCATTTGCTAAAACCCACAGCAGACAGAACGACACAGAAGCATGGAAAGTGTAAAAAGCAATGAAAACAGGCTTTGTATCATTTGTAGATGTGACCTTAATTCAATTAATCCAAAAAAGGGCTTTCCCTTCTACGTAATACACTTGGCCCTCAGATTTTTTCACTCTTTTGGAAATATGTTTGTATAAAAAACTTCAAGTTCCAAATGAACTGTCCTCCATGTAGCGAGGACGGCGCTCGGAAGAGCTCTGTGCTGCTCACACCACTGCCCGGAGTTACTGAAACCCCACTATATGGTAGAAGAAAAACTATTTTTCCACTTTGCAGTAGAATAACCCTGGCAAGAACAGAAGTTAATGCTATGCCAATATAAACCAGGATAACACAGCTGACATGACAGAATTGCTGCTTCTTCCTAAATTTTGAACAGAGTAACAAGAGTAAATAAAACTTTATCACTGAAGAGTGCCCTTTGACTCTCTTTCTTTATTAAATATATTACAAGCTAAGCAACAAGAAGGCATACAAACAAAACTATTTACTGGAAATATTATTTTCTCAAGGACTACAGTTGAATCCCTGGGACCTCTCTGCTGTAATCTCACTTACCCAGCTCTTGTCAAGAGCCAGATCACAATGGTCTATAAAGGCACTTGGTGCCTGAATACTGGTATTTGGGATACTGAATGCAGCTGTAGTTTGAAAACCTAAATGACACTCCAAGACCCCTGTAAAATAGCATTAAAGAACACAACCAAATCCAAGGAAATTCAACAACCTTAAGATCAACATTCTTCTTTTCCTATAAATTGTTCTTGTTTAAACAGACATCTTTTATTTCTATTCTGCATATCACATTAAACGGACGACAAAATTCAGAGCTATTATAAAACAAACTTTTGAATTTAACACTTCGATAACTACAAGACATTGATGTGGGTCTCAACACACTAGCAAGGAAGAGCACACGCATAAACCGAGCAGATCTTTTATCTGCAAACAGCAAATTTGAATTAATCCTGCAATTTGCTGCTACAGGAATAATGACATAATACTACAAGTAAGCCGCCGCCCTGCAGGATTTCTTACTCACCCTGCTGTGTTCACAGGGATCGTGAGCAACGACCGAGAAACAGTTTCCTTTAAACTTCAAAAGGAAGTTTAAAATTTTCCTTCAAAAATTAAGATCACAACCATAAACTGCTAGCCCTGAGCAAATCTAACAACAGATAGCGCAAACCATTAAACACTATTTTAAGTCAAAAAGGTTAATGGAAGGTTTTGGTTCTGTGGTTTTGGGGGTTTTTTTATTTTATTTTACATGGTCATTTGCATATCTTTAGGAACATTTTCACCTCAAAACTTCGAAGTGTGTTGCCCACCTGTATTAAGTTAAACTTCACCCTGCTGACCATTCTGCAATGTCATTCCTTGGTCCACAAGTGGGGAAACTACAGCAGTGGATGAGAACGGCCCTTGTCCAAGAGAAGCCGACCGGAGAACCCGGCAGACAGGAATAAACACAGGTTTTGTAATACTCAATCTTATGTCTTGATGTCTACGCAACGCTACCTCCCTGGTAAGCGGATCCGCTCTAAAATACGTGCCAAAAGTCTCCTGAAAGAACAAGTCAAAATGTTTGTCTCCAATGCATATTTTTGCAAGACATGATCCAACACCGTTTCTCTTGTTTTCAGGTTATGCAAGGAAATGACTGAGCTAGAAAAATCAATTTTAGATTTACAACAGAGTTATAAATTAAATACCAAGGTACATTTTTTCAGCTCTAAGGTGTCAGAATTTTTCCCTGTGAAGAACAAAGGGGAAACCGACAAGAGAAAATGCTGATGCTCTTCCTTTATTCCCAGAATTCATTTTAAAGCTGTGCACATCTCTACTAGTCAGCGCAAGTCAAAGTTAAAACATGCCTACGTGCTCTCTGCCAGCTACTACACTTCGTACCAGCCAAAGGCCACAAAAGTAGGGTTTGTACTTAAACAGAAAATTATTTTCCATTTAAATAGGAAAAAATATTGCCCAACTCTCAATTTCTTCAGTTCCATCACACCTAATAGGATAAATACAGCATTTAAGAATCAAGACTGATTATAGGAACGCTGGAGCATCCCATAAGTAATTGCAAAGAGAAAAGCAAAGTTTTGGATGGGACTTACGCTCCTGGCTCTGGGGAGTTAGCCAGGGACACTCGATGGGGCTACACAGTCACCATTCCTCGTGTGAAAATAAAGTGTCGAGAGAAATAGTTCTGTGTGCCTTTTCACCACCCATTTTCCCCAGTTCCTGCCTCCATCCGTGCCCCACCAGCTCCGCTGGTGCAGGGCTGGGCTGACAGGAGCCGCTGGGCACGCAGCTCTTTCCGACGGCAATACATCACGCTTTTTAAAAAGGGCACAAAGCTGACGGCTCTGCAAGGGCACACAATCTGTTAAAATAATTTTTTTTTTTTCCTGTTTCCGCGTCCCCAGCAATAGGTTTGAAAATGGCAAGAAAATTCTTGCTGTGGAAACTAAAACGCACTGTAGATTTTTAAGCTAAATTATATCGGTGGAGAGCAATTACAATCATAATAGAACAGCACTCTCTGCTTATTCTATGGGAAAGAAAAAAAAAAAAAAGAGGACCCAAGACTGTATATGAAATCTGACACAAAAGAAACTGATGTAACAAAGCAGTATCCATAGCAACAACAACTTAATATTTCAGTCCTCTTCAGCTGCAGTGGATTAAATATAATGACAAGATGTTCCCTTTGAAAAGTAACCTGTTGCCATGACAACGTTGTATTCTGCAAAGTAAACAGGGGCTGGTCAGAAAGGAGATGGAAGCCTGCGATTGAATATCAAAAAGGCAAGAAGCTTCTGTAGCGGAGCAGGGCGAAACAAGCACGCTCTAATCCGAGAGGGGCTCGTTCCAAACCGTTCGCAGCGAAGCACGAGGATGTTCCCTTCAATAAGGCTTTGTCCTTTCAATTCTAAAGCTACAGGGGGAGAGGTTGGAGGTTCAAGGCCAAAAGCAGCGCCACCGAGAGAAACCGGTTCAGAGGCGAGGATGAGAAAGGGAAAGGAGGCAGCACAGGGTGGCGCAGAGCTGGAATTTATCCGCTTTAGAAAGGAGGAAAGAGAGGAAGGAAGGCTGTCAACAACAGTCCTTGCACCATTTCCAACAGAGAAACAAGTTTAACCCTCTCTATCATCTGCCTCCTGTCTGTACACCAGACTTGCACCATTTACACAGAAGCCGGCGCAACCGGCAGCTTTTGTCCATGAAAATAATGCATTATTGCCATGCCATCAAGGACTGAAGCGCGGCAACGAAGAGCGCTGCCACCGGACAGAGTCACAGCGGCACCAAAGTCCACCAGATCAGGACAACGTGGGTTCAGAACGTGCAACACCGACGCTGTTGCGGTGCAGCCAGAGCCGGGCAGGGTTCAAGGCTGGAAACGTGGAGCAGAAACTCTCCAGAGTTTGGCAGCAACAGCAAATCTGCATTTGCAGATGTCTGCGTCGCACTCCTCCGCACCGTCCTGTCCTTGACACGAATCCCAGGCAGTTCTTTACCCGGCACATTTAGTGAAGATCTTTGCTGGGAAAACAGGTTTCTGAAAACCTACAGACGCTGCATACCCAAGGTGGACCTTCAAGGTCAAGGATCACACGTACAAGGCGGAATCTTAGAAGATGCGATTCCGCTTCCTTCGTGTTTTCCTTTTCACTACCAAAGTTCAGCAGGAAACACGCTCTGCAGTGATGGCTTACATGGCTGAGACGGAGCTGCGGGAGCTGGTACTACGGCGGTATCGCACTGAACCTGGTGCTTTTCACCAGTTTGTTTTGCCCAGCAACAGATGTGGTTTAATTTTGTTCTGCTGTGGCCACCACGCTCTCCGTGCTCTCCACCGCATACCGCCCTTCCACTGGCTTTCTGAAACACCTGCAACCAGCCAGCAACAGCTCAGACACCACAAAAATAACTATTAAGTTTTTTAAAAAGCCCACAACAGCCAAACAAAACACCACAACCCAAGTGTCACATGTAGGACAGCATTCTGTGCTGCCCATTTAGCCACTCTTGGCATAATCATTCCTGATTCTGTGCGTTGAGGTGATCTGTAATGAAACTAGAGGGTTGCTTCAACAGAAGAAGATTTTTTTACAACAGCCAAACAGCTCAGGCACAGACTGCGTCTCAAACAGCCTAATTCCCTTCAGAGCTCTCCGAAGAGAGAGAAGCACAGAACAGGTTGGGTTGGAAGGGACCTCAAAGCTCACCGAGTTCCACCCCCCTGCCCTGGGCAGGGACACCTCCCACCAGACCAAGTTGCTCCAAGCCCCGTCCAACCTGGCCTTGAACCTCCAGGGATGGGGCAGCCACAGCTGCTCTGGGCAACCTGTGCCAGGGGCTCACCACCCTCACAGGAAACAATTTCTGCCTAATATCTCATCTAAATCTCCCCCCTTTCAGTTTAAAACCATTATGCTTTGTCCTATGGCTCCACTCCCTGATCCAGAGTCCCTCCCCAGCTTTCCTGGAGCCCCTTTGAGGGACTGGCAGCGGCTGGAAGGTCTCCCTGGAGCCTTCTCTTCTCCAGGCTGAACTCCACCAGCTCTCCCAGCCTGTCCTCCCAGCAGAGGGGCTTTAACCCACCTTGCTTGTCAAAACCAACTTGCTAAAACCCACCGCCTACTACAACATATGCCTATCGCTACAGCAAACCCACCAGCGCCAGAGAAGTTTCACTAACAAAACCAGAAGCACCGTGAGCGTAAGGAGCTCTCGCCACCCTGGAATGCAGCCTGCAAGGAGGGGCCAGGGCTCTCCGGAGCCATTCCTGCGCGTTCAGCCACCACGGTAGCCAAGGAAGCATGCAGGAACAGTTGGAAGAGGTCATTATTTTTATATGACAAAAGATTAAAAGAGGAAAGACACAGCTTAAAGCTGGGGGGGGTTCAGGGGAGTGGTTTCTTGTTTTTAATAAGCAGTAATGAGCTACAGCACTGAACAATCTTAGAAAATTTGGGTTTGTTTATGACGCCTGATAAGAAAAAAAAATCAATGGTTTACTAAATAAAACCAAAACCAGATTAGATAGATACATTATAGGCAGAATAGATTATAAGCTGTGATCATACACTTTAACATTGAAGTAGTCAAGCAGACGCTATTATTGGCAAGATAATCAGTTACATAAATTCCAAGTGTGATGCAGTAAGGCAATTCCTAGATATTTGTGATTTCTGTAAAATTAATATCAATTTGAAGTAGTTAGGAAAGAGAAAGTCTCAAGAAGAGGTTTTTAAAAAAAATCCTTTTATGCAAATGGTCCAATACCCAAGACGGAAAAAAAAAAATCTCTTTAGAGGCAGTTCTAAAAACATCTGGCAAGGATCATTTTGTTCCATCTGTAGAGGGACAAAACTGGAGAGAACAAAATTACTCCACTCCAACTTCAGCTGGTTAAAAAATAGTTTATCAGGGCCTGAAAGGAACTGGCATTACATTCAAGAGATTCATTTGCTAGGACATTCTGTTTCATTTTATTCCATGCATCCCTAAAAAAAACAACATTCAGAACCACCCTTGCCATGCTCCTCCCTCATCCAACAATACTGCAGGCTCTGTCTGCAAAGATTTAACTGAAAAAGAAGAGCTTTACATACATTTGCTCCTTTGCAGCACAAAAGGGACAATCAGGTTTCAGGCCATACAGACTTTAACCAAAAAACCCCAAACTACCACAAACCTGCCCAGGAATAACGGAATTGGCTCCCCTTGCCCTTCTAAACAAACAGCGATTCGTGCTTGGAGACAGTGAGTCGGCCCCATAGTTTCATTTTCATTATATGGGGATCAATATCAATTTACAGATTAAACAATGGCTTCTTAGCTTTTTCCAACAGTTATTTTCTACAGTTAAAATTTTACTCCAAGTCACCACTTTCACGTGTCCAGCTTGCATTTGTGCCTCAAACTTATTTTTAAGCAAGACTTTAAGATTCCTTTTCTAGAAGTACCTTAATGCTCAGAAAATATTCTTGCTAACGGCCAGCCTCTAGTAAGTTTAAGTTTTGTTCAAAACCTTTTATAACGGTGTGTTACAATAAAGAAAAGCAAAAGCCAATTTTGTGTTCCGAGTGGGAAAAAAAGAAAAAAAATCAAACCTGTATTTCAGGCAAATGAACTGATACGGGAACATTTTTAGCGATTGCTTAATCTAAAGCAGGAATGAACAAACATGTACGGACATTTGGATCTCCAGCACAAGCTCAAACCTGCTGAGCGATCGCAGAGTCGGAGTGTTGAGGAGAGGGAGGACTCGGTGTTCTGCACCCATGCTGCCGTCTGGAGAAGGAGGTACTTACACGAGTTTGAGTCAGACAGGGAAAGCTTTTTGAAGATAGCGTTGTTTTTCATCAGATTTATATGAGGAAAAAAAGACTATACAGGCCTTAGACATACTGTCCTGTACTCCAAAGGCAGGACAAAAGCGATCAGAACACAGCCCTTCTGACACACAAGGTACTGCAAGGAAACAGGCATTCTCTCCACATAGGAATTACCTGTGTGGCTAATTCCTCTCTAAATCACCTCTCTAATACTTGTTTTCTAATATTTGTTTACCTTCAAGTAAGGAAGACACTGGTATTTTGATCACAAGTTCAAAAAAAAATTGAATTAGTGGAAACCTTTGCACGACACGAAGTTTTTTATTTGCTCTACGTGGGATTTTAGTAGAACCAGAATGTCACTTATTTGCAAGCAATATTTACAATGATAAGTAAATATGTAAATGAATTCAACATGGAATTATGTTGCTTTAAGTGTTTATCTTGAATAGTTTCTAAAATGGCCAGGCAGCATCTTTGCACTTCCCCGAGCAAATATTCACTATTAAAACAGACTATATGATACACAGGCACCATTTCCTCAGCACAGTCACAGTTTATATGCAGACAGCGGAACCAGGCAGCAACCTAGCAGTTAATTTTTTCCATAAAGTTTCATCAAGGTTAGATGCACCGATCTACCCCTCGCTCTCTCGGCTTCCTTGAGCAGCAGATACACAGCGAAGCAACAGCACACATTAAAGGTGATAAGCATGAAAAATGCAGAGCCTTAAACAGGCCTGAAGATCTCATTCAGTCATACACTTGGAAATACAACGCTCTAATTAAAACAAATTATAGCCTGAAGAACTTGAAGAAGAGGGAAGAGGTAGTCTCACTGATTTAAGTCATGAAAAAAGCTAAGATGAAGACAGAACAGGGAAGTAAGACTGTCAAGTTCTTGGCCACTATTTCTTCATCCAAAGAACAAAATACAAGCACTTCCCACGGTATATTTGTGACTGTTTGGAGCGGACCTGTGACTCCCCAGACCACCGATCCACAGCCATGGAACTGGAGAGAATCTCCTGGGCGTCCAGCCAGCTTAAAAGCTCCCCGTTGGCAGTGACAGCGTAAGCACACGCCACAGCCTGGCCAAGGAGAGAGGGTCTTTTCAGCCCACTACACATCTTGCCAGTACCACGGGCACTTGCAGCAGCCAGCCTTTCTTCTACTGCTACCAAGGGTTTGCTTGATTTGGGGTTTTGTTGGTTTGGTTTTTTTCTTCCCTGGGGTGGTTGGGGGTAAGGTTGCTTTTCTATCTGCGTTGGTTTTAAAAAAAAAAAACAAAAACAAAGTGCAACAGCCTTGTACACCTCTGCACAACCCTAAGGAGCTGGTTTTGTTATAAACCGGCTGACGGACCCCACAACTGGCAATACGGGCAGAAGACATTTGTGTTGAAGCATGCAGAAAGGAAAAAACTGCCTTCTCAAAAAAAGCTGAGGGTCTGCTGTGAGAGGAGTTCTGCCACAGGGAATAAACACACCTACACGTTTGGCAGGAGCAGGAACCTCCTGATTCCACCCCGGCACAGCACGGCCACCAGAGGCATCCTTCAAGTGGGAGCTCTGGGAGCCAACACAGCCAGCATCACATCCACCACCTCTCGCGTGCCGTGACTAAGTGAAGAGTACCTTATTTGACAGATTATTCCAGCAGTGTTTGTTTTGCCAAGTGTAATACTTCTCTTTGACAATCAGATTTTTGTTTTGTTACAACACAGAGGTGTTTCCATTTTTTTTCCGCCTGTGCTACCGTAAGTTAACCTTAGAGCTTTTAACAATAACCCCGACCAAATTTTCATTTTTAAGTTTATAAGTGGCGCTTTTTTCAAATCTTTTTTAAAGGCTTGGACAAATTATCATAGAGAAACAGCACAAAACAGACTGCTTTGTACCCTCCTCATCCCTTCATGCATTCTCTTCTGCTTGTAAATCAACATTTAAAACGAATGTTGGGGCCACAAGGTGTCATATCCCTGTATTCCTGCAGAGCAGTGCCACGTTCCTGTATGTAACTCAAGTAGCTCCTTTATTAGGAATAAGGAAGTTTCCCAAGCCTAGGCGTATGGAGACAACCCTTTCAACTATGAGGTGACTGAGCCAGACTGAAGTTCAAGGGAGCTCTGTAACCACGAGCAGACGGCAGAAGTGACCAGTGACCCACACTAAAAGGGGCGCTCTTGATTTTTATGCTCTATAGGTGTAAAAGGAACTGGAAGAGGGACTGACGCTTCAGAGACGTGACACTAACATGGGCAAAACTATGCAGTCTTACTCATCATTCCTTCCTCAGCTTCTGACAGGAGAAAGCAGGTAGCCCCAGTAACGCAGGGCGCACAGGTGAAGGAGTACATGTGCAAGGCAAAAAGTCCACCTTCTGCCACGAAGTTCCTGAGATGTCGCTACGAGGGGCACAAACCAACCATCCTGCCACCTTCAAACTCGACGCGCTCCAGCATCTCGCAAACACGTTACCCAGATGGAAATATTTCCCCTCAGCACCAGACACCGCGGTGCCAAGGTGAGTTTTCCAGGCAGCGGGCTCAGCAGAGGGTCACAGCAGAACAGCACCCGGCTCCGCACGAGCTCAGGCGCTTCTGGGAACGAGAACATGCTGCAGAATCCAGTTTCCTCCCATTCAACACACTCAAGTCCTCTCAAACCCATTTCTGTTTAGCAGCGAGGAGTTGCTGATGGCTGTCCCGCAAGGGCCTCAAAGCCAGCTGTAACCACGCCACCACTACGCCAACCTGTGGAGCCCACGCTCTCTGTTTGGTTCAGATCCGTCTAAAAACTCCCGTCTTCCGCTAGCCCGACAACACCGATGTGGGTAGGACTTCCACCGCTGTCGTGTGTCAAACTTCTCAACACATATGACAACATTGCCGCATTTTAGATGCATACATGTTGTTTGCACCTGACTGACAAATAAGCAGAACCATGCTGGATTGGGGTTTTTTAAGTTTTTTTCTCTTAACACCTGGGGAAGTATCACAGGAGGAGGATCAGTGTCCCTCCATCGAAAGGAGCAGCACTCATCCTCAGGGCAGCCAACACTTGCTGACCCACAACCCTCCTGGAACACCGTCTAAACCCTCCGTTATGGGACCCAACATTCCCTACCGGCCACTCCGGCAACCCTGCGTCCTGCCCAGTGCCGCCGCAGCTCCCCACGGACCGGCCGGAAGGTTGGCATGCAGACAGCACGGCTGCAAACTGCATCACGAAGGGGGGGGGGGGGGGAGGGGGGGGGG